>JAVXUL010094517.1:0-21458 GCA_035590515.1 Trichilia minutiflora | reverse complement strand
CTACTAAAAGCCCTAAGGTTAGCACACTTGATTCCCTTTGTTTCCATGGAATTTAGCCTAGGGTTTTGGCATGAAAAACTTACATTTATGCATGATTTAGGCCATAGAACCTTAATGGTTGACAATCAAGATGGTATTCGTTGACTCGACACTATAGACTGAGAATTTTTGTTGACTCTATCCAAGTTGAGTTCCTATACAAATGTCAATATGATGTCCAGATTTTAAGTATATAGCCATAGCAATCATGACATATGATCGACGATTCGTATAGACATTGAAATTAGGGTTTTGACATTCCATGAACCCTTACTTATCAAGATATAACAACGGAGGGACATTACCTACATGTTACATGCAATCATTGGAGATTTGATGAAGACACATCTTCATCGTGACTTAGGGACTATAACGTGTAGCTAGACACTAACCATAATCATTGGGTATTGAAATGTTTGAGATCGAATTATCAAAAGTTGAAGTATTCGACATTAGCTCACAACTGAGTCACGGTGAATCTTCACGGTCTACCCAATTCCCTGAACATTCTTATAAAGGAGAAGCAGATAAAATATTATCGAGAGAGGGCTAGCGACCTCATAATAACTTGATATGCTAAAATAAATACGTATACATGTTATATGTATTTATTATTCTTTAAAATGTGAAAGAAATGATATATTGATATCATACAGTAATTTAATATAAATTACATGACCCAAAATGATAATATTGATTATCAAACACGTTAGAATATGATTCTAAGATAAAATGATAAAAACTATAGTAAATTGTTAATTTAGTACAAAATGATCATTTTGTCCCTATGTGATACAAATGTGTCATCATAATTATCAAATTTAAATATATAATTTATTATAAATTAAATATTCAAATTTGGTAATTATGATTATCAAATATATTAAAATATAATTTTAATAGAAAATGATAAATTCTAAATTAAAGTGTTTAATTTGAAAGGAAATTATCATGTTACCCTTGTGTATAATATTGACCAAGGGTATTAATTTATTATGGTAAATGTACCATAATTTTGAATTTATGAAAATTCAATATACGTGTTAATATGTCTAATTATGAAATTCTTTAATGGTTATAGAATTTGATAAGTGTTAGAATTTATATGGATATTATTTTGACACTTGGCATATTTATATAAATTTAATATATTAATTAATTAATTTTGAATTAATTATTCTTGGTCAACTATTTTATGAAAGTTTGACTTGAGATCACCCATAATTTATGAGCTTGGTTGTATCACATAACTCCATCCTTATTTTATAATATTTATTGGATAAATATTTGATTTATTAAAAGTGAAAAAGAAGAAGAAAAAAAGGATGGATTTGGGTCTCCTTCTTCTCCAAAATGTGGCCAGTCATAGGAGCTTCTTGGGGAGGGTTTCAAGTGATGAGAACTCATGCTTTTGGGTTTAGTCTTCATCAAAAATGAAACCTAGTAAGGTAAGCTCTCTAAACCCTCATTTTGCCACCTTTGGTTCTTTATTGATATACATAGTTTTAGAAAAATTTTCGTAGGAAGAAAACCTCCATTTATGCATATTTTAAGCCATTAGAAATCATCAAATGGTATCACAGCATATTTGATTGATGGCATGGATGTTTATTTGCTTGTTGTTTTAGTGAAACCCTAAATGAATGTCATTTTGGGGAGCTTGGTGCCAACTTGTGTTCCTTGGTGGAAAAGTGTTTTCCCCAATTCCATTGTGTTTCTAAGACTTGTTATATGATAAGTGAAGCTTAGGAAGCATGGTAGTAGTTGGCAAAGTGAGAAAGTTAAGTTTTGAACTCAACTAAGTGTCATTTTGGCACAATGTTTTACCATTGAGTTTATCTAGGTTTTTTTTTTGTATCAAATGGGCTTGGTGATGTGTTTGGTTATTTTTGGCAAGTATTTGGGTGTGTTATAAAGTGATTTAAGTCTTGGTTTTGCGTTGAAAACATTTAGATTTAAAAAAAATTGGCAAATTCGGGTGCAAGGGTCTCAAGCCCCTGACTTTTTTTCGTGTAATGCACACGCCCATCCTGCTGCTAACGGACGGGTGCGTGGCACGACCCTTGGGAAGGCGTATGAGGAGCACACCGCCTATACCCTGGCCCTACTATGCTCGTGCATATGCACTCTCCTCTTGTTGTTGCAAACTGATTTTCACCAAATTTTTGTGTAATTGGACTTTGAACACATCCCAACTTGTGTTTTGGGTGATATTGATCACTTATTATTGTGTTTTAATGAAAACAACATATCGATCTTTTTCGAGGATAAATTTGAAATTAAATAAATATTAATTATTTGATAATTAATTAAATGCTTTGTGTATATTTTAAATATTGATTTAGAATCAATATGTATTTAATTTTTTATTATAAAATATTTATTTAGTTTTTCACTTGTTGAATAAATGAAATAAATATTAAATTATTTATTTGATAAATAAATTATGTTTATATTAAATAAACATTAAAATGTTTATATGATAAACATACTCATTTGGCTGGATTATACAATTATAATTGTATGAAAATATAATATGTGTTTAAATGGTTTAAATACATATATGTCTATGCTATAATATTTTATTAAGTGTTTAATGATGATTAAATGCGAAAACATGTATATATAGGGTATATATATGTTAATTTTTTTAATTTTACTAACTGTGCATATATACAAATTGTATGTGTGTACACTAGATACACATTTTTTGATATATGTATTGTATACAATAATGTATATCGATGCGTATTGAAATGTATGAAAAAAATATTTAGATTAAAAAAAATATTATAGTAGCATAAATAGGCAAATCGGATTTGTTTAGTTTCAGAATAATCAGTAACAAGTTGCTGATTATATTAGTATAGCTCGTTAATCATGTCAACGAGTTAGTCAGGTCAATGATCGATTGACTTTGTTTGACCAGTTGACGTTGTTTACCCAATTATATTTTCGATCAAACCATATAAGGTATCTAGTTTGACTAGTAACCTAGGAAAAATATATAAAATATAAGTCTTGCATGACAAGAATCGACATTCCTGAAACTATAACCTCGATACATAAATGACACACAAAATTTATATGAGAAGAGTTTAAATATAAGCAAACATATGAAAAATGTGTTTTTCAAATTCGAAATTAGATTTCTAAGTATAAACATGTAATTGTTACATGTATATTGACAATTAGGGAATTGTTAATCAAATATGTATAATGAGTAAATGATATGCATATATATATATATATATATATATATATATATATGTATATACGTTGCTAATCAATATTGGTTCATAGAATGAAGGAATATTGATAACTACGCATTCAATGAAAAATAGTAAAATTATTTTGATAATATTTTAAAATTATTATAAAATGTGTTTTATAAAATATTTTGTAAAATATTTTCAAATAAGTATAAAATATAGTAAAATATGTTGTAAAATTGGTTTTATAATAATATTTGTTCATATGGTGAATAAATATTATTAAAGATTGAAAATAATTTTTTTATTATTATTATTTGATAAATTGTTTACTATATAAATTTGTGATTTTATGAAAATCATATATGTTAATATTATGTGTATTATTGAACATGTGTATGACACATATTTTGAATGATATGTATAATAACTCCCTGTATAGTTATTAAATTTTAGCCTCCCATTGTGGAATGATGTTGAGGTCTTTGACATAAATTAATATCCCAAAATTTTTGTTATGTGAGGGATATTGATTTGTGTTATAAAAATCCGTTATCTGGTTCTTAGGGTGTGTATTTTCACCTTGACAAGATTTCTATTATGTGAGGGAGAGATAAAAATAACATCTTGAGAAGGCGCGATAGTTTGAGTTTAACTGGCTTAGGATACCAAGATGTCTATTAAGTGAGGTATCTGAAGCTAGGGTTAAACAAAAAATCAAACCTTACATAGAGATGTAAAAGAAAATGTGTTTCCTACTTATTAGGGTTAATTGACTAAGATTTTTATTATGTGAGGTTAGTTAATTTTAATAAGATATTGATTCCCCACTAATAATAATAATAAAATTTCCAATGAAACTTTTGAGTCCTATCTGAAGAGTGTGGGATTCAAATTAAATAGTGAGAGCGAATATGATTAGCATATATTAATAATTTTTAAATTATTTAATTGTTATTATTCAAAATTATTTAAATTTTGTATAAATCAACTTGTTGATTAATATAATATAATCACCAATAATCTGTTTTTTGTGTTTTTTTAGTTTCTTAAGCTGATAGTGATACTAAATGATACAATACAAATCATAAACTGAACGGTGTTCTCCAACATACATATAAAACTTTTGGACTGTTGAAAGTTTGATAAGGACTTTTTTTAATATTAATAAAGAAAAATTATTTTCTTTACAAAAAAATGGAACATATACATAGGAGTGGTCCTTATTACCTTGAACGACTTATAAAGTTAGATAAAGATACTAATAACTGTATGATGATTGATAATGAATTAAGTATTATTTCAGATCATCATTCATGGATATTAGATTTTGTAGCTACATCTCATGTTTGTGTCTCTCTATAGACATTATAGAATTGTTGAGAGGCTACATCTCATATTTGTTAAGAGGCAAGATTACTTTAAGAATGGCCAATGGGATAACTATTGCTATTGAAGTTAAAGGATCTTGCAACCTTAGATTGTCTACTAGATATATTATGAGATTAAACTTTGTGTTGTATTTTCCTAATGCTATTAGAAACATCATTTCTATTTCTATACTATATAAGGATGGTTACAGTGTATAGTTTAAAAAAAATGAATGTTTGATATATTTTTGAAATGTATTAGTGAACAAAATAGTAAATACAAATGGATTATATGTTCTTAAATTGGGTAATAGTTATTCAAAAAAATCCATTACTAATAAAAGCCTTCAGCATAAATTAAATCCTAAAATCCTATGGCACTATAGATTAGGTCATAAAGGAGACAGAAGACTGATTCAACTTGAAACAAGTGTACTTCTGAGTTAATTGGGTTCAGAACCCTTACAACTTGTGAATCATGTCTCTAAGGTAAGATGACTAAATCTTCCTTCAAAGGTAAAGGAGAGAGGTTTATTAAAGAGTTATTAGAACTCATACGTACAGATATATGTGATCTGTTTAGTTCTAATACTAGAAGTGGATTTGACTACTTCATTACCTTTATCGATGATGTGTTATGATATGGGTATATGTATTTAATGAAATACAAATTTAAATCCTTTGACATGTTCAGGGAATTTAAGATTGAAGTAAGGAAACAGATTAGAAAGAGTATTAAAACTCTACAATTAGATCGTGGGAGTGAATACTTGAGTATAAATTTCTAAGAATTCTTGAAAGATAATAGAATAGTTTCCTAACTTATTCTTTCTTACACACGACAGTTGAATGGTGTAACAGAAAGGCAAAATCATACCCTATTAGATATGGTACGATCTATGGTGAGTTTTACAAACTTAACAATTTACCTGTGCGGGTATGCTCTACTTATTACTGTGCATGTCCTAAACAGAGTCCCATCAAAGTTAGTCCAGAAGACTACGTATAAGATATAGAATGGTAAGAAACCCAGTCTTAGTTATATAAGAATCTGGGGATGTCTAGCTTATGTTAAGCTAGTTAACCTTGATAAGCTAGTTGAAAAATTAGAGAAGAGAAGGTTCATCGGATATCCTAAAGATAACTTGGGATATTATTTCTACTTTCATACTAATCAGCATTTTATGGTTAATAAAAATACACACTTCTTAGAAGAAGAGTTCTTATAACAAGGTGGTGCAGGTAAACTTATTGAGCTTAAGGAAGGGTCCTTAGAAGCTCAGGCTGATGATATTATTGCTGGACTGTTCAATCAGCAAACCTTAATTTTGTTTCAAATTCTAATCTATCGATCTTTTAAGATATCCTATCCTTCAAAACGATATGGCCTCCTCTATAAGCAAGAGTTTGACTCTTACTTAGTGGGAGAGGTGAATCATCCTGATGATCCTAAAAGCTATGAGGAAGCTATCCTATATAGAGATTCAGATAGATGGCTAAAGGTCATAGATTCTAAGATGCAATCTATATACGCTAATAAAGTCTGAACACTTGTTGATTTACTAGAAGGAATTATTCTTATTAGTTTTAAGTGGATCTACAAGAAAAAGATTGGTGAGGTTGAAACCTATAAAGCACGGCTTATTGCAAAAGTGTATACTTAGAAATAAAGGTTGGATTATGCGAAAACCTTCTTGCTCGTGGCTATAATTAAATCCATCCGAATTATGTTAGCCATAGCAGCATACTATGATTTGGAGATTTGGCAGATGGATGTGAAAATTGCATTCCTCAAGGGGTATCTTGAGAAAAATATTAATATACAGTAACATGTTAGTTTTGTGTCCACTGCAGATAGAAATAAGGAATGCAAGTTGCATTGATCCATTTATAGATTGAAGCAAGCTTCTCAAAGTTAGAATAAATGATTTGATGATGTGATCAAATCGTATAGATTTGAGCAAAACCCAGATAAACCTTGCATTTATAAATAGGTTAAAGGTCATGCCATCTCATATTGTATGTGAATGACATATTGCTCATAGGTAATGATATTAGCATGATGACTGAAGTAAATATCTGGTTATCCGGAACCTTCAAAATAAAAGACCTTAAAGAAGTGACCTATATTTTAGGGATTCATATCTCTAGAGATAGAGCAAAGAGGATAATAGGTTTATCCCAAAAATGTACATAGAAAAGATACTGAAGAAGTTTAGTATGAAGAACTTTAAGAGAGGTCTCTTACCTTTTCATCATGATCTTAATCTTTTTAAAGATATTAGTCCAAAGACTGATGAAGAGACACACCGGATACATGGTGTGCCCTATACATCACTTGATGTACACCATGCTATGTACACTACTTGATATTGCATATACTATAAGTGTTACAAGAAGATATCAGGCTAACCTTAGTGAAAAATATTGGTCAGCCATCAAAATGATCCTTAAGTAATTACAAAAGACTAAGGATCTAATCTTGTCTAATAGATCTCAGGAATTGAGTATACAGAGATACTTAAATTTTGATCTCTAGTCTAACATGGATAATAAAAAGTCTATATTCTATTTTGTTTTTGTATATAATAAAGGGATAATGAGCTGGAAAAGTTCGAAGCAAACTACTACATCAGACTCCATTACAGAAGCTGAATATAATACCGCTTCTGAAACAGTAAAAAAGGCTGTTTGGATGCGAAAGTTTATGTCTGAACTTGGTGTCGTTCCTAATATGAGTTATCTAATAACCATATTCTGTGATAATACTGGAGTTATTACACAGGCTAAGAAACCCAGAGAACACCAAAAGTTTAAGCATATTCAGTGCAAGTATCATATTTTGAGAGAATTCGTTGGAGCTGGAGAGATCATGATACAGAAAACATTATCAATAATTTCTTGCTGATCCACTGACTAGTGAGATGACATTAAAGCAGATGGACCTACATCTTGGGAAAATGAGTATACAATACCATAAAAAATGGCTTCAGTGCAAGTGGAAGATTGTTAATGTATGCCCTAGAAACTATTTGTGTTGTTAATTTCAAGGCTAATGATCTTATATAAACTTTTTATTTAGTAATGAAAGAATTATTCTTTATTCACATACATTTAGCTATTTTCTTTATATTGGGATGTTCATATATAAAGAATGTATGTGAATTGTCTAAATATTTTTATTTAATTATTAAATAAAATTATCAAATTATTCCTTACATACGTGATATAGATTGGGCAACTATATCACATAGTAAGTATTGCTACCTAATGATATCATATGATAATATATGCAGGTTGATAATATGGGTATTGTCAAAAGTGCATTAGTATAAATTTATAGTTTACGAACTATTTATCGAATTGGGCTATATATTAACAAATCATATGGTATACATGTAGTCAATGATTTGTTAATAGATTGTAATAGTGTGCGATGTAATCCTTGGAACTAAGAAGTTTAGAATCAGACTCTATATAGATGGGTATATTTTATATGGTGAATACGTCCACGGCTAATCATGCCTTGTACAAAAAACCAATTTGGGTATGCTTTTTTATATAGGTGTTCGATTAACAGTCAAGATGGGATCCGTTAATTCGACACTATAGACTAAGAGTTTTCGTTAACTTTGTTCGAGTTAAATTCTTAAACGAATGTCGATATGATGTCCGAATTTTAAGTCTATGGCCATAACAATCATGACATATGATCGATGATTCGTATAGACATCGAGATTAATGTTTTGATTGTCTATGAACCCTTATTCGATCAGGATATAACAACGGAGAGATATCACCTACATGTTACGTGCAATCAATGGAGGTTTAATAAAGATACTTTTTTTTATCATAACTTAGGGACTATAATGTGTAGCTAGACACTAACTATAGTCATTAGGTATTGAAATGTTCAAGATCGAACTATTCAGAGTCGACGTGTTTGACATTAGCTCACGGATGAGTCACGGTAAACCTTCACGGTCTACCAAATTCCCTAAGAGTTTCCATAAAGAAATAGAAGATAAAATATTAGCGAGAGAAGGCTAGCGACCTCATGATAACTTGAAATACCGAAATAAATTCGTATAATCATTATATATATTTATTATTCTTTAAAGTATTAAAAAATTGATATATTAATATCATATAGTAATTTAATGTTAATTACATGATCCAAAATAATAATTTGGATGATTATACATGTTAGAATGTGATTGTAACGTAAAATGGTACAAATTAGATTAAATTGTTAATTTAGTACAAAATGATCATTTTGCCCTTATGTGATACAAATGTGTAATTTATTGTAAATTATATATTCAAATTTGATGATTATGGTTATCAAATATATTAAAATATGATTTTAATATAAAATAATAAATTCCAAATTAAAGTGTTTAATTTAAAATAAAATTACTATGTTACCCTTATTTATAATGTTGACCAAGGACATTATGGTAAATGTACCATAATTTTGGATTTATAAAAATTCAATATATATATTAATATATCTAATTATGAAATTGTTTAATGATTAGAGAATTTGACAAGTATTAGAATTTATATGGATATTATTTTGACACTTGATATATTTATATATATTTAATATATTAATTAATTGATTACTCTTGGTCAACTATTTTATGGAAGTTTGATTTGAGCTCACCTATGTTTTATGAGCTTGGTTATATCACATAACTCTACCATTATTTTATAATATTTATTGGATAAATATTTGATTTATTAAAAGTGAAAAAGAAGAAAAAAAGGGTGGACTTTGGGTCTCCTTTTTCTCTAAAACGTGGGCAGCCATAGGAGTTTTTTAGTGAGGGTTTGAAGTGATGAGAACTCATGCTTTTGGTCTTCATAAAAAAATGAAACCTAGCAAGGTAATCTCTTTAAACCCTCATTTTGCCACCTTTGGTTTCTCATTGATATGCATAGTTTTAGGAAATTTTTCCTAGGAAGAAAACCTCCATTTATACATGTTTTAGGCCATTAAAAACCATCATACGAAATCTAAGGACATAAGTCGTGCCTCTTAAATCTTTCATGGAGAAAATTTTTAGATAACTAGATTTTGACCTCAGTCTTTATGACTACATTATTACCCATCAATATTATGTCATTTAAATACAATATTAGGAATTTAACAGCATGATCCTTAATCTATTTGTATACACAAGGTTCATCCAAGTTTTTGATAAAACCAAACGATTTAACTGTCTCATTAAATTAGATATTCTCACTTTTAGAGGCTTGTTTTAATATATAGATAGATCAATGTAACTTTTATACCATACTTGGCTTATTTGAGCATCTAAATCCGACAAGCTATTTCATAAACAAATTTTCTTCAATGAAACCATTGAGAAACAATGTATTTACATCCATCTACCAAATCTCATAGTTATGGTACATCTCTATAGCTTGCATAATCCAAATAGACTTAATCATAGCAATGGGCAAGAAGGTTGCTTATAATCTAACCTTTATTTTTGAGTATAACCTTTTTCAACTAACTATACTTTATAGGTCTCTACCTATATGTCCTTACCAATCTTTCTCTAAAAAACCTATTTACATTTGATGGGAACTATTCCCTCTTATAGATTAACAAGTGTCCAAACTTGATTAAGGTGCATAGATTCTTTTAAAATTTACTGTCTCTAGCCATCTTCCTAAATCTCTATCTAGGATAGCCTCCTCATATATACTTGGATTATCATCATAATCCTTTTCTCCTACTAGGTAAGATTCAAAATCTTGCTTATTAAGAAATTTATATTTCTCAAGGAGCTTAGGAACTTTAGTAGATTTTGAATTGGAGCTGGATTAACAGGTATAGGGTTGTTTGCTAGACTTTTCAACATTAACATTATAGGCTCGAGTTTTTAAAGACTCTTCCTTGATCTCTTTACCTGTACCACCTTCTTCAAGAACCTTTTTCTCTAAAAAGTGTGCATTAGTATTAATCAAAACTCTTTGATTAGAAGAAAAGTAGAAGTAATATCATAACCTATCTTTAGAAGTAATATCCTAAACTATCTTTAGAATATTCTATAAATCGACTCATCTCTAATTTATCATCAAGTTTATCTGATCTAATCTATTTGACATACGTTGGATAACTTTAGACCCTTATATAATAAAGGCTAGGTCTTTTTCCACTCTATATCTCATACAGAGCTTTTTAGACTGATTTTAAAAGGACTCTATTTAGAATATATATAACAGCTTATAAAGTTGTGAAACCCACCAAGATAATGACAAGTCTGTAAAACTAACCATTTATTACATCATATCTAATAGTGTATGATTCCTCCTTCCTGATACATAATTAAGCTGGGTGTGTACGAAGGAGTCATTTGTAAGATAATTTTATTTTTCTTCAAGAATTTTTGAAATTCAGTTCTCAAGTATTCACCCCATTGATCCGATCATAAAGTCTCAATACTCTTTTCTATCTATTTCTTGACTTTATTTTTGAATTCTTTGAACTTTTCAAAGAATTTTGATGTGTATTTCATTAAATATATAACAAACTACACCAAAATATATCATCGATTAAGGTAATAAAGTATCCAAACCTCTTCTAATTGCTATACTAAATAATCTACATACATTTATATGTATAAGATCTAAAAGTTTTTTGTCCCTCCCACCTTTACTCTTAAAAGAAGATTTGGTCATCATCCCTTGAAGACATAACTAGCAGGTCGAATAGGGTTTTGAATCTATTGAGATCAATATCCTACTAACTCTAAGTTATTAAGTCATCTATCTTTGATATAACCTAATTTGTGATGCCACAAGTATTTAAGATTTGTATCACGCGAATTCTTTTATTAGCAATGGAAAAAACTGAATAACTATTGTTCAATTGTAAAACCATAACTTTACCAATCAATGCATTTCCAAAATATATCATACATTCATTTATATTAAAATATAGAGAATAACCATTATCATATAATTTAGAAATAAAAATAATATTCCTAGTTACTAAAGCAAAGTATAATACATGCTCTAATCTTAAAATCTGTCTCGACAAAAATCTTAACTTGTATGCTTTAATAACCCTTATAATAATTGTTGCTCTATTAGCCATCCTCAACACGATCTCATCGCATGATAATGCTGACTTATTCTGCATCACCTATATAAAAACACATATATAAGAAGTGGCTGCTAAATCTATAATTCGTAAATGAATATCAAAACTAACACTAATTTATATTCAATCATAAAACAAAATTTCATATCTCTCTTAGTCTTCACAAGATTGTGGAGATGCTTTAGACAATTCCTCCTCTAATACCCGTTTACCCTACAATGAAAACACTTTCCATTAGGGTTTGATTTGGATGTTTTATAAGGCTTAGCCTTCTTGCCTTTTCTTTTTTTGGGTCTAAATTTTGAACCTTGAGGTAGGTGGTATAGCCTTTCATTAGTCTTATTGGTAGTGTTCAAATAGACATTCTTGTGTGCCTTACTTTTATTATTTTGTTTATAGATTTTTTGAAGCTCATTAAGCAACTTTGAAAGAGTTTGCTCAATCCTATTCAAATTATAATTAGTTATAAATGATTTATAACTAAGAGAAAAGGATTGGAGAGTCAAATTCACCTTGATATGGTCAATCATAACCACACCCGAAATGTCAACTATTCGATGATATTGGTTATCTTTATGATGTGATCATCGAGTGAGACTCCCTTCTTGAGCCTTATATTGAAAAGAGTAATGCATATCTTATACTTTACTATTTAGGAGTTTTTCCCATATAAAGCTTGTAAAGATTTTAAAATTTTATACATTGAAAAAACACTTTTGTATTTCGTCTGTAACTCTCTATTCATGATAATTAGCATATAAAATCAAACTCTAAGATTATTGACGTGCCATTTATTAAAGGTATCCTGTTACTCTGAGAAGCATATACCTCTAACGATATAGGCATCTCTACCTTTAAAATATACTCTAGGTTTTTAAACTTGAGAACTATTCTCAAATTCCTCAATCAATCCTTACAATTTGGTCATGTTAATATTTGACTTTTCAACATCTTTTGAAAGTTATTTGATGATGACATATTGAATAAATGAGAAAATTGAAAAGACACAGAGGAAAGTCTGTTAGTATATTGAATCACTAAATGAATTTAACTATTAAAAACATTAATCAAAGCATGATCACATCATCTTCTATTATCTAATTTAAATCTTACACTCCCTAATATAAGACTTAAACATTCATTGGATTTTATAAAAATTACTGAGGAATTAAATTCTCATTTAAATAATTGACCTTACATAATAGAAATCTTAGTCAACTAATTTTAATGAGTAAAGAACTCTTCTTTTATGTATCGTATATAAGACTCGATTCATATTCTTTTACCTTAGTTTCAAATATCTCACATAATAAAAGTATTGGAGTCCTACATTAATCATATCAAAACCACTACATCTTTTTAAATAGTATTCTCATCCCAATCTCATATAATAAAACCTTGGTCTAAATTTGAATATCACCAAAAACTAAATAAACCCTATTCAATTACACAAACCCCATACTCTTCACATAATAAAAATCTTGGATGTTAAAGAATCATTAACTATGCCATAATAGAAGGCACAATTATAATAATTACTTAGGGAGAATTCTCAAACTCAATTTACATCTCATATGATGACTCTCTCATCATAGATAGTTTTCATAAAATTATTTATTAGGGATAAGTATTCATACTGACAATGATTCATCTTATAGTTACCTTTCTTCATACATGCATATACATGTATATCTCATATAGATGCATAAATACGCATAACTAGTGTTATGCATAGTATGTCATCTTAAACACACAATCTAACTTGACTTGTCATACAAGTGAAGTTTGCTTATATAATACTCATTACTTGTCACGCAAATAATGTAATAATATTTTGAGTGAAGTTACTATTCATATGATCAATGTTAGAGATATGCTCTAGATCCAATATATTACGTGGGTATGGGATATCATCCTTAGTAAATATATCTTAATGATTAATTATAAAATATTTATGACTAATTACAAATGATATTTTACTATCATTTTGTATTTCTTCAGTTGTATTTTATAGATTGTTATAATAATACGAAATGATGTCCCATGATATATTATATGTCAAGATTCTATCTACAAATTATTGTAGATATGAGAATAGAGTCTATAATTTAAATACATCCAAATAAGTTTTCGATTAAGATAATGTTACTGGGGATAATGACATTACATAATTGGCATATGTTATTACTGTCAATGATTAGTATTCACTGTCAATAGTTGGGTGATGAGTCTTATATCACAAAAGCATAAACATGGATATTATGTTTGAGAACGTATTACTGAATGTGATCAAATGTGATGAATTACATGAGTGATTATCCGTAGTTAATAATTCATCACACAACCGTACTAGTGCGCCACTAGTCCTTTGACCTGAGACATCATGGTTGCTATCTACAATGAGACATATTGTTCACTTATGTATATTAGATCAGGCTAGCCACGCCAAATAAAATAAGCTTGATCGTAATGTGTTCTTATTGTATGAGAATGGGTGATGATCAATATGAAATTTGTTGGCTCAGATATTTGACCTTGAAATCCTAGGTAAGAATGTCATACACGGGGATCAAAATCGCTGTCTAGAGTACATAATTTCCAAAAATGAGCTTTTAGATATACAAATTCCATATATAATTGATTTTACGTGCACTCGATCGAAAGTTAAGAGTAAAGAGACTTTACTATATGTAAGTACGATTATATGGGTTTATTCAAAATTATATTCTCTGTGTTCTAGAGGTCATGACATCTTGTTAGAGATTACTCATGATCATTGAGAACTTCTGTTACAATGAGTTGTACCTAAGTGATGTGAAAGGGTTCGTATTAGCTTATATCTAGTTCATAATGAAACTAGTGATCACACACAATAACCGATAAATGACGATGGATAAAATTAATATCATTAAGTTAGTTAATGATATTTTATATTACTGAAAATTAAATTACTTCTATATATTGATTAGTAGGCAATTTTATTCTTTAATATAAAAAATAAATTCTTTCGATAATGATTTGTTAGCATTCGTACATCGAGGATGTTACGATAATTTTTAGAAAACCATAAATATGATTTACGGATATATGAAAAACAAGAAAAAGATTTATGATTCATTGATTAATAAATAAAATTTATTTATTTATTAATTATTAAATAAATATTATTTAATTAAATTAAATTCTTATTTGACAAATGGCATAATGGTACAATGTCAAGTGTCAACATCTTATTACATCCATCTCTTTTCATTTGGATGAATGGCTAAGATTATTTTATATTTATTAATTAATAGAATTGATTAATATGGATAATTATTAAAATTGATGAAATTTTTGGTTGGTTTGACTTAGTCAAACTCTTATTATTAATTATTATTTGTAATAATATAATTAATATGATTTCTTTCCTTTTCTATCATTTATTAATAATGAATTAAAATTGGATGGATTTCATAACTCAATAATTAATTCCTTCCATTTATTTTGCATTAATCATTGTTCCTGTTATTAAAAGCAAATATTTTGGTTTTGCTTGGATAGGATACATCTATGTGAAAGAAAGAAAAGTAAATGAATTGCTTTGTTTTTTTTTAAACACTATATGTCCATATGTATACGGGATTAAATAAAATTATTTTTTTCTTGCTTTTGGTTAAATAAAAGAATAAAGAGAAGAAAAAGAACTATTAGCTTTTCTTCTTCCTTTTGCAAGAGACGTCTATGACTATCAAAATTGGAGAGTTTTTGTTTAGAACAATATTAAGCAAAAGAACGAAATTTGTTTCATTATGTTTCTTTCTTCCTAATTTAGCAAAGAATACTTTCCAAGAGTTAGAAATTATATTAGTATGCTAATATTTGAAAACTTGGTTTCAAATAACCATTGTTTTCTAACAACAGGAAAACCAGAATCATTGTCGTTGAATCGGCATGTGGATACACCTGAGGACCATTTGGAGATGAGTAGCTTGCCAGATAATAACATTTGAGTATATTATTCTAACCTTAGTTTATTATTGTTATGTTTAAATTGTTAAACATCTATGAAAGCATGCAAAATTCTTTTTTGATCCTTTGGTCTGTGTTTTTTTGTTTTTAATTATGAAATGAAAATAGATTTTTGATTTCCCTTGAAAAATCCCACATGAAAATGGTATCAAAACCTTAAAAGTTTGGTTTTTAATGTGTGCTTTAATGGGATAATGTCATTGAAAGTGTTGGTATTAAGTGAGTATGATGGCTTGGTAGTTTGTTTACTTGGTTGAATTGATTCATAAGTAAGTGTGCCTTTTATGCTCTTTAATTTGTTATGTTTTTAATGATGAGATGAAGAATGATAAAATATTTTATGATGTTTTAATTGAAGCGTATGATATGTTTTTTGTAATTGAAAATGATGCAAAACTTGTTTGTATGAGTTTATGTACGTCTTTGATAATTTGAGTTGTTTTCATTAATTGGCATATATTAACATGTTTTTGTTTTCTCTCACGTTGTGGAACTTTTAATGACTAAATATGGAGTGTTTTGAAATGTGTTTTTGGTTGATGGTATTAAGAAAATGCAAACAAAACTAAAAATAATAAGAAAACACAAAACAGGACACACATTGTGTAGGGGCCATGGTGTGCGTGTCCCACACACGCCCTTTTGCTTGCTAGTGGATAGGTGTGTGAGGCACAAACTAGCAGGAGCATGCACTATATACCACCCACCTATTGGCCGCATGCGTCCCGGTCGCTTGCCTACCCTATTTTTCACTGTCGTAAAATTCGATTTTGTGTATGCAATGTTTTTAGACACTCTCTGATTTGTTTTTAAGTCATTTCGTTCCTCAATAATTGAGTTTTCATGATTATTACAAAATGGTACACCAACCAAAGTCAGTTTCAATGAGGAGTATTTTCATAATTTATCCTATAGGAACTAAAATGCAAAATTTTGAACTTGTTCAAAAAATTTCACTAATGAATAATTAGTTTTTTATCGCAATTATTTCATAAGCCACAACCCTCATAAATGACTAATTTTATTAGTATTTTTTCTTATCGAAAATTTAATTATTAAATTAAATTTTTTATTTGAAACTATTCTAATTAAACAGAAATGAGGATTACTCCGAATTCTTTAAATTAATAGAATTCTAGTGGAAGAATTAAATCTCTTAATTGATATTGTATCGATTGAAAAGCCTTTATAAACAAATTAAATTGTTAATTTATTATATTGATTTGATCAATAAGAAATGATTTAATATTTAAAATTTATATATTGATGTTTATTTAAATTCCATTACGAAAAATTATTATATAATATACATAATTATATATATTAAAAGAGATCTAAATAAATCTCCCTATTTAAATATTTGGTTTAAACTTTTCAATACAATCAATAGGTTATTTAGATTTTATTGATATGGTAACCTAATAACTATCAAGTGAGGGTCCTCATAGAGAGTTATAATCTAGTTGACCTATTTTTATATATCATGCATTAAGCTACTAATAATTGTCAGGTGAGGGGTCTATTTATATCTCTATTTATGAAATAACATTGGTTCTAGTCTAACTAGATTAAGATATCAATAATTGTTAGGTGAGGTGTTTAGGATCTAAAGGTTGATTAATCATATCTTGTAAAGAGTTAAAAATAGAAAAGAGCTTTAACTTGTTAGGCTTATCATACCAATAACTGTCAGTTAAGGTTCAGTAAGTTCAATAAGAACTTGATCACTTATGAAAACTAGAATATGATTCCAGTTGTTCTTATTTAAGGGAGTATAGGATTTAATCTAAATAGTGGGAGCATTATTTAACACGAAACCTAACGTGTAAAATTTACCCACAAGAATATGGTGCGAAGTTGTAGTCCTAGGTAAGTAGAATATAGTCCTCACAGGGAATACATAATCCTATTAATATCTATAATGGAATCAACACCAAATTTTATCTAGAAAATAACCTAAAATGAATTAAATAAATTAACCAAGAATAAAAATAATAAACTAAATTAACGGTAAAAACACACTTAAGCAAACTAAAAAAATATATGAATATAAGCCTAGAGAATTTATTCATCTATTATTTATCTCATTTTAATTGCCCTCTTAAAGCCCCCATTAAATGAAGTTTATAAAATAAAAAATATACATTCACTTTTTTTCCTAAGGCAAGTGAGTCTTATGTATTAACTTCCTTTCCTAAAGTAAATGAGTCTATCTCTTAATTTAACCATAATATTCCTATTTTTAATTAAATTGAGAAATACATTAATGTCAAATTCTTTCTATAAGTTTTCTAAGAAATCAATCGTCTCCTGACTAATTGACACACCTAGTCATATTGTTTATGATCAAATCTAAATCTCATTCTCTCAAGTCTAAAGATTCAAATTTTAATTCATCTAAATCATGGCTAGTGATTTTACAAGCATTAAACATCAAACAACATGAATAAACATCGTTCAATTCATTCAACATTCATATATGGCAATTAAAACGAGTTCAACAATAGATTACATCGATTCTCTAAATTAAAAATCTAGCCTAACATGAGTTGTAAGAAATCAACAATAATTATAACAAAACTCATGATGTTCAACAATTAAAATAAGAGAATACAAGAGAGACAGAAAGAAAAACTTTTTAATCTTCAGTCTTCAATCTTGAATCTCCTTATTTTCTTGTTGAATTCAAAGTTGTTTTGAGTGTTTTTCAGCCTCCAAGATGTGCCAAAAATCTCTTTTTTGTGTGCCAAATACGTCCCTCTTTTATAACCTTTCAAACCTTAGGCTTAAAAGGGAAAAAATGGAGAAAAAACCAAAGACCATGTACTCCAACATATCTAGTACTACAGCAGGCCACTGCAATGCTAATCATTCTAACTTTTACCCATTTTAGGTGCTGGAGTAGGCCAAAGCTTCTATTTTTCTGCACTATCTGATGATTCCAATCCTATTTTGACGATGATAACAACTTCAAATGAACTTGACTTCTTCATGAAAATTGTACATCTTTAAGTCCTTTTTTCAAAGAATCTTGAATCATCAAAATCTAATCAACCTACTAGAAGTTATTCCCAATTTACAAAAACTATATGAAATGGCTCTTTAATACGCACTTTGCCAATTTTTGGAATTTAAGCTTTACAACACAAAAACAACCAAAAACTTATTAAAACAACTTATAATAACTCTAAAATAAGCAAAATATAAGTCGAGAAATCTTAAGAAAAATCAACCAATTAAATCCCTCCAAACTTAAATTTTTACTAATCCTGAGCAAAATTAACCTAAAAGAACAATAAAAATCTATTCGTAATCCAATTCCGTAAGACTCACTGCTGTATTTAGCGTAAGACCCTAGTGAATAAGTTAAGTCTCCTGAGAGTTTTCAGAGGATCTATCCATAAAATCTCTGTCCTAAACTATCATACTCAGATAGTGCACATATATATGCAACAAATAAATACACAATCACACAAAAATAAATAAAACAAACACTAAAACCAATCATATAGATACAAACTCGATGCGCATTATTGATAAAATTTATGAATCACAACTCCATACATTGATACCAAACTCAAGACTCAATAAAGTATCCATGATCCATAGACTGGTATCAATCCTTTTTATTATATTTAAAACCACATGCCTTCGAAACATAAAAATGAATCCAAACTCGATCTTGGTTTTTACTCCACCCTTACTCATAATTGTCATTTAAAAAATTATAGTTAGACGTTCACTTAAGCATTTTTATTTTTTTATTTTTTGTACTACTTTATCCGTACTTGTATTCTAATTGATCTTTTATACGATTGATGACTTTTCATGATCAACCTATAATTACTCAACCTTTTAGAGACACAAGTTACTTTGCATACTCTTATGTCAAGGACCTATTTTACATGATTGATGACATTTCATATCCACCCTCCGGTTACTAAGACCCTCAAAACATTAGAGTAGTTTTAGTAGTTTATGATTTTTTTCTTTTTAGCTCAAAAACTTCATATCTAACACTTTTTTATTAATAACAAGACATTCACACAAGTTTAGGTTTCATAATCGACTTAATCAAATTTTAAATTTATTTAAATTCTTCTAAACACGTATATTAATATTTTGAAAATATTGACATAAATCCACTTCACATTTTAACTAATCTAATCCAAGCTCAATATCAACACGTGAACTCGTCTTTCACTTATCCCATCAAAAATTCTCATCGACATACACACACAGTCATTCACACATGCATTTATACAAATACCTAAACTATGCCAACGATGTCTAAGATTTCTTAAGCAGAAAATTTTAAATTTTACTCAACACCAAATCAAAGCAACACCAACTCAAACATGACATACCCCCCAAAACTTAAATCAAGCATTATCCTCAATGCTTTAAATAACGTTAAAAAGTACTAAGGGAGAAAAAGGGATTATACTTGGGAAACAAGAGCAAGTCTCATCTCCTACTCAGAGTTATCATTATCTTCATCAGATGTTTGTTGTATAAGAATGACTTGTTTATTCCACTTTTTAATCTCTTCCTTGAACCTAAAAAAAACATGATTCAAAAACAAATTTATCATAAAAAAAAACTTAAAACAACTTAAACTTAAATAAATCTTTGGATTGTTTTTAAATAATCGCTAAGTTTATTGTATTTAATTGGACATAAAACCAACTTTTCAAGGCAGACCATCAAGCGAGACTAAGGCTTTCTTCCCGTCTTTCCCTCCAAGATAACGTTTCAATTCCTTTTTATTAATGTGGAGGATTCTTCCATTGGCTGCTTTAATTTTGACAATACCACAAGGAAACAACTTCTCCACCATCAATAATCTATACCATTTTGAGCCTAACTTTTTTGAAAATAATTTTAACTTTAAGTTGTTAAGCAAAACCTATTCTCTCGATTTAAATGGATGACCCACACCCTTCTTGTCATGCCATTATTTTTTTTACCGCTCGTAAATTTTAGCATTTTGATCTAAAGGGTTATTATCATTATAATTTCCAATCAAACATAATTTAAGAGCATTATTCCAACCACTATCACGAATTTCTTTAGTTTTCTTCTCATTATTCTTGTCCTTTATATGAGCTTTATAACAACCCTCCTCGAATATCTCATCCATATTATTGTTTCTCACAATATTCACCATAAAACACTCTTATGACTCTTTAGAGACTTTTATGGCCTTAAAAATATTGATGTCACTTCTTGATCTTCAACTTTCATGGTAAGCTCTACATTTTTTACATTTATAGTCATTTTAACTGTGGCAAAAAATGGTCCTCCTAAAATAATTGGCACCTCATGGTCTTCATCTATATCAAAAACAAGAAAGTCTGTTAGCTTAACAAGCACATTTTCGATTAATCTCCAAAGGTATATGAGTGATCTATATTCCAATTATAATATCACAATGGTTGATTTAACTTTGCCTAGTCTTAACTTGTTGAAAATTGACAGTGGTATTAGATTGATGCTCATTACTAAATCACATAAAGCTCGTGTAAAATATGAGGTCCCAATATTGAACGGTGAAGCTTCTTGGATCCTTGAGCTTTGGTAGTAACTTTCTTTGTATGATAACACTACATTCTTGATAGCTTTGATATATTTTTGATGATTAAATGGATAATTTATATTGTTTTTGATAATGCCAAAATAAATAACAAGTAACAAAATTCATAT
>JAVXUL010094507.1:0-21459 GCA_035590515.1 Trichilia minutiflora | reverse complement strand
AAATTAAAAATATATAAAATAAAAATATTAATTATTATTAAATATAATATAAAAATAAATTTATTATATTTTAAATTATTTTTTTATTTTTTTTGACGGCCCGCAGACCGGTCCGTGGGTTAGACGAGTTGACCCGTTTAACCCGCAGGCTAAATGGACCGGATCAAAAAGCCCGAGAATTAAATGGATCAAAATTTTTTAGGCTTAACCCACTTAAATTAGTGGATTAAACGGGCCGGCCTACGGACCGTCGGCGTTTGACAACCCTAGTTCAGACCCATTGAATGCTGCCATTAATGAAGAAAAATAAAGTCGTTAAAGAGGATTTATTGCAGATATAAAAACAACTATTTTTGAAGATTAAATAGTTTTGTTAAGGTTGTTGAAAGGCAAATATTCTTACTGAAAAAATCCTTAGAACATTCTTCTGTAAATTTCTTTTATTTCTCTCTCATTTATTCTCTGTAATTAATTTCTAGTGAGAGAAAGTGAGCATATTGATTATCCACTCTTTTTAGAGAGTATTTGTAATTAATTCTTATTGAATTAATTTTGGGTTTCTCTTCACCTGTGATAAGAAGAACTATTGTATTGGGTTACACTTTACTCGTTCAAAGAAAGTTGTATTTTGTGGTTGCCCTTCACCCGTAAAAGAAGGAGTTGTATTTGGGTTCCACTTGACCCGTAAAAATAAGGAGATAGTTATCCTCGATGTGAGTGAATTCAATCGAGAAGAGTGGACGTAGATGTATTGTCAAACCACTATAAAATTAGTGTCTTGCATTTCTGTGTCTTTCCATCTCTCTATATACTCATTGCATATATCATTAGTTTGTACTCTTAAATTTTTTTTAATTTCCAATTCACCCCCTCTTGGATTTTTCCATCTGGGACTTCAATTGGTAAGTACGCATTCAAAGGGCGATGAGAGTAAAACAACTTATGTGATAAGATACAGGTCATATAAGTTTCTTATAATGTCATTCGGGTTAACTAATATCCCATTAACCTTTTATAATTTAATGAATGATGTGCTTTATACTTATTTTGATTAGTTTATAGTGGTATATCTCATGATGTAATGGTGTATAACAAGTTGTTAGAGGACCACTTATGATACCTTAAATTGGTGTTCTCAAAGTTGTAGAAGTACAGATTATTTATCAAGAAGGAGAAATATGACTCCTGTCAATAAAAAGTGATGTTCTTATAACACTGGATGAGTCAAGACAGAATTCGAATAATAATTGTACCTAAAAATATGGTTGAACTTCGATTATTCTTGGGATTAGCAAATTACTATCGAAAGTTCATCACAAGTTATTCCAAGAAGGCTAATGCACTTACAAATTTGCTAAGAAAGGATCAGAGGTAGGAATACACTGATGCATGACAAAATACATTCGAGAAACTAAAGCAAGCAGTAGTGACAGAGTTAGTGCTCAAGCTACCAAAATTTAGGGTACTGGTTGAAGTACATATGGATGATTTGGATAGGACCATTGGTGGTGTGTTAGTTCAAGAGGACCATTCTATAACTTTTGAGAGTCGAAAGTTAAAGGATGCAGAACAGAAGTACTTAAGACACAAAAAGGAGATAAAAGCAGTTGTGCATTGTTTAAGTATATAGAGGTATTTACTTGCTTGGCATGGTTTTCTCTATGGTGACAGATAATATGATGATCATTTATTAAAAAACACAAAAGAAACTATCTCTAAAATAGGTAAGGTGGAAGGAGTTCTTTGTTGAGTATGACTTCGTTTAGGTATATGGCCTAGTAAGCAGAACCAAGTGACAAATGCTCTTAGCCGTAAGGATGTTGAAGCGTATATGGCTGCTTTGACTATAATAGTTTTTGACTTCATTGACAAACTTCAAAATCAAGTAGATGTAGATGTTGATTATCGAAACACCTTGAGAGAATTAAGGTAAGACTTGTGCAAAGATATTGGATTGAGGATTACCTTATTTATGTATATGATGGGAGACTCTATGTTCCTATGAGTGGAGACTTATAGAGTGTATTTTTGAAAGAGACAGATACCCTCAATGGACTAGACATCTGGGAGTTAAGCAAATAATAGCATTATTAGAATATTCATGTTATTTGCCTACAATGAAAAAAGACATATGTATGTATATTAAAACTCGTTTAATATGCCAACTAGATAAAACGAAGAGAAGAAAGACATTAAATCTTCTATAACCTTTGTCGATACTAGAGAGACCATGACAATCGATGTCAATGAACTTCATTTTGGGAATAATGAAGGTAGAAGGTTTGAAGTCAATTCCTGTGATAGTGGATCAATTTTTTAAGTATATGATATTCATAGTGGTACCACATATGTGCTCAGCAAACATGACAACAAAGCTATTTTATAAACATGTAGTGAAATATTTTAGAATACCGGAGGATATTATCAATGACCATGATGCAAGATTCACAGGTAGGTTTTGGACAATGCTCTTCATCTTGATGGGTATGGAGTAGAAGTTTTCTACCATCAATCACCTGCAGACTGATGGACAGATTGAGAAGGTGAATACATTATTGAAAGAATACTTACGGTACTATGTGACAGTAAGTCAGAGGAATTAGATCGACTTGTTAGATTCAATAAAACTTTGCTGTAACATTCATTGGTTATCAATGATGGGGATGAGTCCAGTGGAGCTCATCGTATAACAATAACCATTGACTCCATAGGAGGTGGTGAAGCAGCAGACAAAAGAGAAATGTCCCGTTACATATAATAACTTTACGCTAAAAAAACAGGAGTTGCTAGATATGGTAAAGAACATCTTGGAAAAGGCTTCGAGGTAGATGAAAAAGTATACAGATGCTGGAAAAAGACCATTGGAGTTTGACATGGACGACAAAGTGTTGTTAAAATTGATAGTGCAGATATGGAAAAAGATCAATAGCAAGACAGTGCATCAGAGATTAGTACCAAAGGATGATGGTCCCTTTGAGATAGTTAAGAGGGTGGGAAAGGTAGCTTATAGACTACAGCTATCAGAGAGATTCAAAATCTATCCTACAATCTATATCAACTTTCTTAAGCATTATTATAAAGACTTAATAGATTTAAGATGCCAATAAGTCAAACGAGCTCTACCAGTCATTCGAAAATAGTTTGATAAGAAAATACAGAAAATCTTTGATCATCAAATTTTGGGATAGAGTAAGAAGAATCAGAGAATGGAGTACCCAATTTAGTGGAATGGCGAAAGTGTAGCAGATGCTAGCTGGGAGAAAGAAATTACGTTGTGGTAATTCCAAAAGGAAAGCTCTTCTAATGGGGGTGGTTTGTTATAGTCTTGAATTAGTCATACTTGCTCAGGCTTGGCTTGACGTCTTCTACCGGACCTGAGTGAACATAGGCATATGTTTGCATAAAAGCATGAAAGCATGGCAGAGTTGTATATTATTAGGAGTATGATAATAAGGGTGCAAGTAAGAGACAAGCATACGTATGGGTCAGAGAGCGCACCATACTCACTAGGGTACATATGACGGACTGCATGCAATAAAACACACAAATGTGCCATATATATTGATGCATGCATGGGAAAGGATGTTGGTGTAGCATAACATATGTACGCACACAAAAGTGTCGGCATATCACTAACGTGTGTGGTGTTCGGGGTTGATGTGCACAAGAGTGTACAAGCATTGGCCTGAGATTTATAGACAATGACCTTAACCAGCTTAGGAGACACAACATAAGCAGATGTACAAGAAACTAGGATACCAAAGACATTCCGAGTAAAGTATTGGGTAAAAGTTAAAATCTCCGAGGAAACGAAAACTATAATACCTTTGGACTATGCCATCATACCTTAGAAAAATAGGGATGTCACTTTTACTCATCTGGAATCGTATATATAGAAATACTTAATAGCACCTCACATTCATATCTATCATGTGCTTGGTAGTTAAAGACTACATAATTCTTAATTAATTATTATAAAATTTGAATAATTAATATTTTATTTATAAAATAGTGAAATATATTAATTTTATTTTTAAAAATTATTATTATTTTATAAATATAAGTGTTTTAAAAATATTTGTGTAGTTAAAGATTACAAAATTCTTATTTAATTATAATAAAAAATTGAACATTCAATATTGAATATAATAATATTTTAATAATAAAATTTTAAAAATTCAATATTTTAAAAATAATTATGAAACTAAAAATTAGATAATTCATAATTAATTTATAATAACAAAAAATGAAATAATTAAAATTTTAGTTATTTAATATAATTATATTTTTATTTTTTAAAATGATAACAATTATAAAATATTTTTTTTAAATAAAAATAAAACTAGTAATGAATTATTAATATTTGTTATTATTTTAAAGTATTCATTACATATAACTTTACATATATAAATAATAAACTATTTAAAAAATATTAACATTTAAATGTTTCTTATAATAGTCAATTGATTGCATTATACATTAGAGTGTCCAGGTTCAAATCCCCTTACTGTCATGTATTCTTTTTTCATATATTATATACATGAACCTAGAAAGCATTATATATTATATGCGTTTTATTATGTGTATTAATTGTCTACGACAAAACTAGAAAGCATAGATAGGATCACGAGCAAAATTCATTTTGCTCTATTACATATTTATTCTGGATCTCAATTACATAAGAGAATGGAGAGATGCTGTGCAATATTTATCATGAATCTCAATTTATTCAGCCATTTCCGGAGCTCACCGGAGTTTTCTTGTGCTACTCTATTTATGTGAAGAATAATGTTTTTGCTTCTGAAATTTTATCAATATGCTCGTTATGAGTCATAAACCTCCATTGATTGCATCAAATGCACACGCAAATAAAAAGAGAAAAGGAAAGAATGAGGAAGAGATAAGTGATGGCCAACCCTCGAGAAAAAACACAATACAATACGAATAATGAAGACCCACATTCGCCAATGCATCAACAATCCATGCTAATATTAAAAATGTTGAATTATATACCCTTTTTAATATGGAGGTATATTTTTTCTATTTGTTTATTTTCTCGGAATAAATCTAGAGAAAGATTTATCCCCTATTCTCTCTTAAACACCTTTTTAACACACAAACAAATAATTTTATTGTACCAAAATTTATAGGAATCTTGTTGGTTATGATTGCCTAGGCAAATTCAATAGGAAATTAAAAGCGTAAAGAAAGGTTCTAAAGCATCCATTTTGGAGCATCTTAATAATAATTGATGCATAATCCCTAGATCTTCCCTTACAAAAATTGTTATCTGCTAAATGGTAAGGGCATGCAAAAGGATACATGTAAATCTAATTAACATCTTCATAGCCCAGTTTTGTTATCTCCTCTTGATTTCAGGGTTTTTGGAAAGGTAGTCTATTCTCCATTAATTATTTAATTATTTAGTGCGGCCGTCGGCCAGTGTATTTTAATTTGGGATACTTTTGTGCTTGATTATCGGGCAATATTGCTAGTAAAATGACAGATAACAATTCCTGTCTAAAGAGTAAATTTTTTAAGTATTAAATCTCAAAATAAAAGCATAATATACTCTATGATCTATTAGATTTTTCATCATAGAATAATCCTTATCTTATAGAATTGCTCTGTGATATATTGGATTTCCATCTCTAGGAAAATCCTCGACTCATAAAACTAATAAATAGTAGCATGCTAGATATCATTATAACGAAAACTCAATGGTCTATTGGATTTTTATTTATTAAATAATTCTTATCTTATCGAATATTATAGTCAATATTGGCTCATACAGCCTAATCAAAAGCAATGGCTCAAAAGCCCAAAAACTAAATAAAACCATGGTACACTAAGGCCAAATCTATGAAATTGGTGGTCAAGGTCATATTAACACAAGACAATTATGATTCAATAAAATCAATTCGAATCCATCTCCAACCTCGATCCTATAAACAAATAAAACATACCACAAAACACATAAAAATCATCATGAAAATCATAAAATCATTATCTTAATCTACAACAAATAAGGGATCCTCCGGTCTCCACACAATCAATAAAAATCCATTGCTTCCTCAACATGATTAAACAATAATATCTAACATCCTAAGACATAAAAATATAAGTTTTCTCTTTTATAAATAATTTAAAAATAAGTAAAAAGATAAAAAAAATATCCACTCACAACTATGAGATAGGGAATCACTCTCTTGACAATTTCCTAACGACAACGATCCTATAACTGGGTCACCCATGCCTAGAACAATCACACATATGCAAAATAAAAAAAAAAAAATCATATCTCATGAAATCAATAAACTATGTATGTGCAATACATGAAAATGTTTCATTGATGTTAATAATCATTTACGATAGTTTTAATTTGATTCGATATTTGAACTACTATAACCCTAGAAAAACATCCAAATCGAGTCTAATTCTAAGCAAATCAATGTTCGTTATACTCTTTAACCCTATTCTATTCTAATTCATCAAGATTAATCTAAATCATCAGTTTCACAAAAATTTTTCACTATAAATTAATCGAACTTCACGTTACCATACTTAAATTTTGAACTTATATTTTTATAAAACAAATGATATACATAGTTTTTTCAAGTCTTAACTAACAAACTTTAGACTTAAAGCATAACCATTCAGAGGCTATTTTGAAAGCAGGTGAATAGTAATTAAAACCTTTGATTTTATTGAATTATATTTAAACTCATAGTTTTGATAGAAATCGAGTTAAGAAACTTATCTAAGGGTTAAAATTAACCCCAGAAGGCTTTAATCTTTGCAAATCAGTGAATTTTCTTTGATATAAATAGTAAATCCTAAGGTTTGTCTTTACTGTCCAAGCTCGAATCTCTGTTAAATCAATAAAACCAAGTATGTAGGATGTAGAGGATGATAAAGGCTATTAATTTAGTTTAAAAGACAGGAAATGAATCGATCGTGTATAAAGAAAATTGAAGAAAATAGAGATTAAGCATAAACTGTGAACATAAACAGGAAGAAGAGAAGAGAAGAAACCAAAATAAAACGGTTGTACAATCAAGTATGCATATATATATATATTTGCTTTCTTCTCTTTTCGTCCTCCTGTTTATGTTCACAGTTTATGCTTAATCTCTATTTTCTTCAATTTTCTTTATATATATATATAAAGACATACAAAATTATCATTTTAACACTAAAAAATAAAAGAAAGTATAAGTTTTTAAGGGTAAAGTCAATATTTTTGCAGGATTTTTGATCGATTCGATCGAATAAATTATTCGATTCATTTGATCGAACCTATTTTGTTTGAATGAATTTATCCCTTCATTCGGTTGAATTTTTCTTAACTCTTTAGAAAATTTGTGGCTAATCGTTCATTCTAATGAACCTGTATTTTGTTCAATCAAACTTTATTCATTCAAATGAATTAAAGAATTTATTTAACCGAATTCTTGAACAGTCTTTTGTCCAATCAAATTTTTTTTTCATTCGACAAAAATCATTCGTTCGAACAAATATCATGATTTGTTTAATCGAACTTTTCTCTTCATGGAATGTTTTCAAACTAACTCCCTGAATTCATTTTTAACTCATTTCATTACCATTTTCACTCAAATTCTTTCTTAAATCATTTGAGAAGGTTATCATAGAATTGTTATTCAATTTAATACCTGAACATATATAACTTATAAAAATGATGAAAATGCCCTTAGAGAGTAAAATGATTAAAATATCCTTATATAAAAAATATGAGGTTTACAATCCTTCCTTTTTAAAATGAATTTTGTCCTCAAAATTTAACATGGTAGGTAAAAATATAGAAGTACAGGATATATCTTAAATTATTAGTCTTATTTTTTCTTAATAATAAAATAAAGGTATTTTAGAATACCTCACTCATCTTATTTATTATTAGAAGTGAACACTACAGTTTCTATCTAAGTATATTAAATATTGGAAGATCATAAAGTAATGCTATAAGGATGACTATATGTATGCAAAAATAGAAAATAAACCAAACTTATTCTCCCTACTACTAGAATAGGTATGGGTATTGTCATCGCATCCAACCTTCTAGTTTCGAAGTCACTTCTTTAATAATGGTACTCTTTCATATAAGACTTTTATCATAGAATAATCTTCTTTCATAAGACTTTTATCATATAATGATCTTACTTCTTAAAACTCGTTCTTGTCAATCAAGAATTCTTACTAGTTGATTAGTATAATAGAGGTCCTCTCTCAATTAAACTAGTGATATCTCAAGAATGTGGGACGGGTATAGTATATACTTCTTGAACATGGTTATATGAAACACATCATATATATATATTCCAAGTTTGGTGGTAACTCTAATCTATATGTTACCAGGCCAATTTTCTACACAATCCTAAAAGGTCTAATATTTCGAGTATGCAACTTATCCTGGTTCCTAAATCTGATTATTTTCTTCCATAGAGATACTTTCATGAAAACCCGATCACTTACTTCAAATTCTAACTTTTTCCTCCTATTATTCGCATATGATTTCTATTGATCTTGGGCAGCTTTCATCTTCTATTAGACGATCTAGATCTTTTCAAAGGTAGTTTCAATTAATTCAATATTTTTTAGTTTTCTCTTACCAACCTCATCCTAATATAGTAGGGTTTTACACTTTTACCATATAATGCCTTATATGGTACCATCCTAATACTAGCCTGGTCGCTATTATTATAAGCAAATTTAACCAATGATAAATACATATTCTAGCTAGAATTTTATAACACATGCTCGCAACATATTCTCTAATATCTTAATAGTCTTCTCTGATTGATCATCCGTTTGGGGATGAAATACAGAATTAAACGTCAATTATAGTCATATGAAGTCTTAGACAAAATCGAGATATAAAACAAGAATCTCAATCCAAAACTATTATGGCTAGTATACCATACAATCTAACTGTCTCGTTTACATATAACCTTGCCAGCTTATCTAAAGAAAAATTTATTCGGATGGCAGAAAATGAGCAAATTTCGTAAGTCGATCCACTATAACCCAAATAACATTGTAACCTGTTTGTGTTCGAGGTAATTTAGTTATAAAATCCATCACGATGTGTTCCTATTTTCATTCAGGTACTAATAGAGATTGCAAAGTCTTAATAGGTGTCTAGTGCTCTACTTTCACCTACTAATAAATCAAGTACCTAACCATAAACTTAGCTATGTCTCTCTTCATCCTGGATCACTAATAATCCTCTTTAATAGTTTGGTACATCTTAGTACTATCTAGATTTATAGTAAATACTGAATTATAAGCCTCCTTTAAGTAGGCTTTCTCATTACTCTACACTAAACATGTATACCCTTTTTCTGAAGGTTAGAGTCATATTCTGAGTGAAGTAGAACTCACTATCCTTATCATCCAAAATCTTTTGGTAAATCTTGATTAATTCATTATTTTGCATCTGACCCTGCTTAATCTGATCTACTAGAGTAGGTCTAACTACAAAATTAGCTACTAGAGCCCCAATCTCATTGTGTCTTAATGTTACTTTCATCATTCTCAAATCTAACAATAAAGGCATATAACTAGTTTAAATATGAGACAAGATAGCTAAAGATTTTCTGCTCAAGCATTTGCCACTACATTGGCCTTTATTAGATAATAATCAATTACTAGATTGTAGTCTTTAATTAGCTCCAACCATCTACATTGTCTCAGATTCAATTCTTTCTATATGAGTAAATATTTTAAACTTTTATGGTCAATAAACACCTGACACAGTCCTTTGTATAAGTAATATCTTCAAAATTTTAAAACAAATACCACAATGGTTAATTCTAAATCATAGGTTGAATAATTTTCTTTATGTTTCTTCAACTGTCGAGAAGTATTCACTATCAATTTCCTATTATACATTTATATAGAACCAAGGCCTTATCTTAAGACATCATTGTAAACTACATTTCTGTCACCTGACGTGAGAAGCATTAGAAATGGAGCTGAAATGAGCCAACACTTCAGAATCTGAAAACTCTGCTCATATTGATCATCACATTCAAACCTTTTTTTTTTTTCTTGTCAAGCGTATCAATGAAGTAGCTAAAAGAGAGAAACCCTCAATAAATCTCCTATAATATACAGCTAATCTTAAAAAATTATAAATTTTTATAATATTTTCAGTCATTCTCACTGTATTATTGCCTTAATCTTCTTTGGATTTACAAATATTTCGTTGTCTGAAACAACATCCCAACAAAATTTACTACTCTAAGCCAAAACTTACATTTAAAAAATTTCACATACAATCGACTATCTCTTAGAGTCTAAAACACCACAGAAGATAATGAGTATGTTCTTTCTTATTCTTTGAATACACTAGTATATCATCGATAAATACAATAACTAACTTATCTAAATAAGGGTGAAAATTTTGATTCACTAAATCTATAAAGACTACAAGTACATTGGTTAACCTAAATAGTATAATTAAGAACTCATAGTGATCATAGTGAATCCTATTTACTATCTTATGAATATTCTCCTCGCGGATTCTTAATTGATGGTAACCTTATCTCAAATCAATCTTAGAGAAAATCTTTACACTCTGTAACTGATCAAATAAATCATCAATTATTGGCAATGAATATTTGTTCTTAATGGTCACCCTTATTAAGTTGTCTATAATCGATACACAACCTTAATGTACCATTTTTCTTTCTTACAAATAAAGTTGGTAGGCCCCATGATGATACATTTGGTCGGATAAAACCCTTCTTAACTAAATCTTTTAACTGAACATTCAACTTTTTTAACTCTATTAAAATCATATAGTATGATGGCATTGAGATCGATGTTATTCCCGATATAAGGTCAATACAAAATTTAAATTCTTTGTTAGACTATCAAGAAATTCTTCAAAAAATACATTAGAAATTTTTTAACAACTGGCACATGTTCTAATTCAATCCTTGTAACTGATCTAACAATCACGTGTGCCAAATATGCCTGGCATCTTTTTTGTAACAATCTTTTAGTCTCTAAGGTACATATAATACATTGAGAAAATATCTTTTGTTCGACCATAAAAATCACCCCTAATTTACCTGACCGTCTGAAAGTCATCATCTTCTTAAAACAATCCACCGAGGTATAATATGGGATAACTAATCTATACCATGAATTACATTAAAATCCTAAATACTTAATAAAATCAAATCTAGGATGGTTAAAAATCATCACAGATCTACCAAATGATATGCTAATAAATGATCTATCTACAGATCTATTAATACATAGACAAGAAGGTCAAAAATCATTATGGTACCAGTAATAATATCTAAATTGACCTGAGTTTACTCTTAATCAGTGTAAAGACCCGAGTCTAAACTTTCTGCTGATTTCTCTAACTACCTCGACGAATGAATACACTCCTAGAACTTGAATGACGAGTACCTGAAAACTGTGACTGAGTGAGTCATTGACTCTTATATACTAGAAAAACCTAAGCTCTATACTAGTTGTCCAACTACCTCTGACCTATCCAAACTAAGGTAATGTTTCTTCATATAACCAATATGATTACAGTGATAACATACCATAGGAGCTTCACAGAGTCTATCATGATACAATCTGTAGTTTGAAAATTGTCCTCAACCTAACAATTTTTTACTAGAATGTTCAAATCCTAAAGAAAAATTGCCAAATCGAAATGATCACTGATCTCTGAAAGAGAATGGTGAAGTAGTTCATAGAATCGTCGCCTGACTACTGGACAATCCACTAGTATGACTCTTTTTTTTATTATTGTTCTATCAAAATACTAAGATCTTTTCTTTTTTGAAAACCAACTTTAGACTCTTTTTCCCAATCAAAGCCTCGACTTTAAAGGTTAACTGAACTATCTCCTCATAACTCTGTTTATCAGTCATTGATATCTTATCTCTAATATCCAAATTTAACCTAATCTCAAATTTTCACACACAGGGTCTCCTCATTAGAAACTCTAAACAAACTTCACCAACTCCCTCAAATGGGTCTTATAGTCAGTCATTGATTTACTCATTTGCTTTAATTTCAAAAATTCTTATCTCTTTTGATTACTATAGAAATAGGAAATATCTTTCCTGAAATGGTTGTTGAAAATCAACTCAGGTAGGTTTAGTACTCAGCCTCATCACTATATTCTATCACTAAGTGACAGCATTCTACTCGAACAATTTAGTAACTACTCTCAATTTTTTCTCATCCGACAGATCCATATCCTCCATGTTCTGTTGTAGTTCTCTCAATCATCTACTTGCTTCTATAGGAACCGAGGTATGGGCAAAATACGCACTACCCAATTATCTCACTTCTTTAATTAATTTAGGCAATTTCGACACGAGTCAAAAAGACTCTGGATAAATTATTTAACTTAGTGGTGCTGTCATACATATAAATGGATCACTTAAAGGCTGACCACATATCACTTGTCCCTGTTAGGCCTGAGTCATATTCGACCCAAAATTCTATGTATTTCAATATGCCATAAATGCATTAAAAATTTTCTGTGACCAATAAATTTGCATATACTCTCAGGATTTTGTACTAATGGCAAAGGATGAACTGGCTCCTCATCAGTTGGAGAAAACGAAGCATGAGATGAAACTTTTTTGTTCATCCTGAATTACTAAATTCTTACAAGACCTATCCCTCCCTCTTTCAAATCTTGGCAGCATATCTATACAAAAAGATAATCATTAATAAAATAATTTATATAAATAATTCATAACTCAACTCAATTTATGGTTCATTGAAATATTCAAATAAAATACTCAAACCTCAAAAACAGTGAAAAATTAAAATCTAATAAATCAAAATGGTTTTAAAATCAAAATCAATGAAAACAAAATGCTCTGATACTAATAAAATTTTTACATTCCAATCCTAAGAAATTGATTCACGTGACAATCGTTTTGAACCCAAAAAATATATTCTATTAACTAGAGTACATTCCAAGAATACGTAAGATCCTTAAACCTGCTTTTCCCACCAACTTCAAATATATATAAAAATCTAGATATTTTTCAAATTTCTCAATTCAACCAACAATGCTAAAATCAACTATAAATCATAAACTAAATTTAATATAACTTAAATTAAACAAAGTCATTTTAAATATATTCTCCATCGATTAAAATAAAATAATTAAAATTATTTAACAAACTTTTAAATTCATTCAATACAAGAGTTTTCTTAGTGGACTAACAAACTATCAAATGAGTTAAGTACTTAAATCATAAGAAAAGCTCAAATATATACTAGCATGCTTGTCACCCAAACGGACAATCCTAAATTGTAGGAGAGAAAAAGAGTAAAATTTAAAAATATTCAGTGAGTGAATAAGAAAATAAATAACATATTAAAATTCTCATTTGAAACTATATTATCAAATGTCATGTAGCATACAGATAACAATTCTTATCTTAAGAGTAAATTTTTTAAATATTAAATCTTAAAATAAAAGTATAACATGCTCTGTGTTCTATTAAATTTTTCTTCGTGGGACAATCCTTACCTCTTAAAACTGCTTATGACCTATTGGGTTTTCATCTCTAGAAAAATCCTTACCTTATAGAGATAATAAACAATAACATGCTTGATGTCATTATATCGATTACTCGATGTCTATTAGATTTTTACACATTGAACAATCCTTACCTTGTCAAGTTTTATATTCAATACCGACCTATATGATCTAAATCAAGAGCAATGACTCAAAAGCACAAAAACCAAATAAAACCATGGCAAAAAAGATCAAATCTATGAAAACTAGCACTCAAGGCCATGTTAATACAAGGTAATTATGATTAATAAAATCAATTTAAGTCATTCTTCAACCTTAATCCCATAAACAAATAAAGCATACCATAAAATACACAAAAATCATCATAAACATCATAAAATCAATATCTTAATCTACTACAAATAAGAGACCCTCCCAATCTCCACACAATTGATAAAAATCAATCTTCTCCTCAATATGATCAAACAATAATATCTAACGCCCTAAGGTACAAAATAAGTTTTTTCTTTAATTTAAAATAAGTAAAAAGGTAGAAAAATATTCACTCACAATTATAAGGTGGGGAATCGCTCTCTCGATAGTTTTGTCGAGATGGTGATTTTGTAACCAAGTCACCCATGCTTGGAATGATCATACATATGCAAAATTAAAAATCATATCTCATGAAATCAATAAACTAAGTATGTGAATGCATGAAAATGCCCTGTTGATATTAATAACCATTTATGATAGTTTTAATTTGATTTGATATTTGAACTACCATAACCCTAATAAAAAGTCTAAATTAAACCTAATCTTAAGCAAATCAATATTTGTTATACCCTTTAATCTCATTCTATTCCAATTCATCAAGATTAATCTACATCATCAATTTCACAGAAATTCCTTATTATACAGTAATCAAACTTTACTGTTACTATACCTAAATTTTGAATTCGCATTTTTATAAAATACATGATATACATAAATTCTTCATATCCTAACTAACAAACTTTAAACTTGAAGCACAATCATTTAGGATTTATTTTGAAAGTGGGTCAATAGTAACTAAAACTTTTGATTCTATTGAATCATTGTTAAATATGTAAGTTTGATAGAAATTGAGTTAAGAAACTTACACATTGATTAAAATTAACCCCAAGAAGCTTTAATCTTCGCAAACCGTTGAATTTTCTTCGATGTAAACAGTAAACCCTAAGCTTTATCTTTGCTCTCTAAGCTCGAATATCTGCCAAATCAACAAAACCAAGTACATAGGACATAAAGGATGAAGAAGGCTATCAATTTGGTGTAAAAGACGAAAATTTAATCAGTCGTGTATGAAGAAAATTGAAGAAAATAGAAATGAAGCAAAACTGTAAGGATAATAGGGAGAAAGGAATAAGAGAGAAGAAGATAACAAAATAAAATTGCTATGTAACCAGGCATATAGAGTGAGAAATATAAAATTACTATTTTAACCTTAAAAATAAAGAAAATATAAGTTTTTAAGAGCAAAGTCAACATTTTTATGAGATTTTTGATCAATTTAGTGAAACGAATTATTGATTCATTTGATTAGATCTACTTCATTCAAACGAATTTATCTCTTTATTTGATCGAATTTTTTGTGACTCTCTAAAAAATTTATGACCAAGTGTTCGTTCGAAGGAACATATATTTTGTTCGATTGAACTTTATTCATTCAAATGAATTCAAGGATTCATTTGATCAAATTTTTCAACAATCTTTTGCCAAATCAAATTTCTTCTTTTGATCGATCAAAATTATTCGTTTGAATGAATCTAATAATTCGTTCAACCAAATTTCTCTCTTCAGAAAATATTTTAAAACTAACTCTCCGAATTCCTTTCTAACTCATTTTATAACCATTTTCACTTAAATTCTTTCTTAAATTGTTCGAGAAAGTCATCACAGAATCATTATTCAATTTAACACCTGAATATATACGACTTATAAAAGTGACAAAAATACTCTTAGAGTATAAAATAACTAAAATATCCTAATATGAAAAATACAAGGTTTATATTTATAATTCTTGTAATAAGTAAAGGACATAAATTTCATAAATCTCTCCCAACAGACTCAAATGAAATAAATGTTAGTAGAATATAAAATTTATATCTAAATATACTTCTAAATACTATCATCACCTAAGTACTCTGACTATTCTTGAAATCACCTGTGAGTAGAAAAGGGATGAGTAGACTAATGTACACTCAATGACTGGGTATAAAATAAAAATAATATAAAAAAGTATAAAAATATTTGAAGAAAAAATATTTTAATAATTAGTTTGAAAGCATTTTCAAATATGAAACTATAGCCTCTTTGTAATAGAAATCTCTTTGAACCTAATCATTTTTCTCGACGATTATTCTAATTAAGAGCAATCTCAAGCCATCAGTGAGTTTTCTATATACTATTAAAATCAATGATTATGTACAAATAAAGTTTCTTTTAATAGGATATAGAAACATGCATATGATTTATAAAAATGTGTCCACCACTGACATTGGCCTCAAGTAGTCTGTGAATCCTTATAAGATTATCCTCTATGTTTTTGTCTAGTAGATCTTTCTATCATAAATAAGGTCACCATCTCTTTTATACCAGTCTCACTGACGCACTACTCACCTAATATAATCACTATCTCAATCCATACTTAGGTTATTAAACTCTGTAGTTACAGTATTGGTCCTCGATAGGGTCAAAAGTCAAATGTATCTTTTGAATAAGAGCTCAAGTCTTACACTAATAAACCTAAAATAAAAGCTAAGCTACCTAAACCACCTATGATTAGGCTTGTCTTTGAAGTTTTTGAGGTTAAGGAGATGAGTTTGTTTATAACTCAAGAGAAAAAGATATGGAGAAAGTAGTATGTGATCAGAATGATGAGGATGAAAGCAATAAAGATGACAAAGATAAGAAAGTCAAATGTACAACTCAATTTGGAGATGAAGGAAAAGGTGCCTATAGGAAAGTCATTGATCTAAGAAATTCATTATTAGGTTCAAAAGATGAGACCTAGGGTCATAATAGTAACATTGAGGAGGTGTTTACCCCAAAGATGGAATATAAAAATGTTAAGAATGAAATAATATTTGATTTAACACGACTATAACAAACGATGGATAACAGTAAGATGTTTTTGAACATGACTTGAAGGTTGATACTCTTTCGAAGAAGATAAGTGATGTTCTTCTGAAGAGGCGTTATCTCAAGTTTATTGGGTTTTTTATATACAACAAGATCTTTATTTAGAGATTGCTAACACGAAGTATGATTATAGGTTACTATTTACACTTCTTCCAAATGAAATTGTACTAGTTGGTATACATATGGCAAAAGAGGAAAGAAGTGATGTTGTATTTAGCATGAGTAATACGAAGATTAATGTTCTTAGCAATAAACTACATTACTTTCAAACCCATTCAAAAGAATGTTGTATAGTGGTTTTGTTGAGTCTCAAAGAAGAAATATAGATTTCTAATAGATTGGAATATTTTTTAAAGGAATGAAGGCTATAAAGTTGTGTGCTAAAACTAGAAGAGTAGAATTATTTTGCCTGAGAATTATTTGTGCTATGGAACATTACTCGTTTACCAATAAGTTATGATGTGAGGAGATAAAGTCAACATGTGCTGATCTTCTACCTTTACTAGTTGATGACATTAGGGACGCATTGTTACTTATTGGGTATGGTTTGTAAAGTTGCACAACATGCTGGATTAACTAAAATTTTTCAAATTACAATATTATGTTAGACTCGTATAAATACGTTATAGCTTACATCAGAACCTCACTAAGCTTGTTGAATATATCAAATTGAAACTTAACACGAAAGTGGGAAAAGACACAGAAGAAATTGATTATGATACCTTCCAAGAAAAACTCTCTCAACACCCAACCAATGTTGATCATGGAGATGCCACGGAAATATGCTTTACCGAGAAGAAGAAATACCTACATAACTTATTCTCCCATTTTGGTCCTCACATGAGCTTGCTTGCAAAATACGTGAAGAATAATTTTTTGTTTTTTTATAAAATTTAAGCACTGATAATGTGCTGATCAGGATTCTTGAAACTCTAAAGATTGGACCATACAACAAAAATAAGGAGAGAGAGAATAATAATAATAATAAAAGATGAAAAGGATGATTAATTTTAATTTTAAGTGAGGATATAGTATTTCAAGTACATATTTATATTTTATGATCACGTAGATTAATCATTAATCACTTGGGTTAAAAAAATTGGTCACCCGAATGAAACATTGGTCATATATGAATTAATCTCATCACCTTATTTGATTACATGGACTACATTAATTAATATTTATTTCTAAAAGACCAGACACAATTAAAGAATCTAAAACACGAAATTGAGTTGCTCAAAAATCTGAGACTACGCTAATGTGCGTGATCCCAAATCTTATTTTAAAAGGCTAATTAGTATTTTAATTCATAATTTAATAATATTATCAGGAATATAAACTCTTATATAATTTTTTTTTATAAAAATTAATATAATAATATTATATTTTTATAAAAATAAAATTATGTTCATAAGAATGCAGTACAATGTGTATAATCATATAATACTTAAGAAAAGAAACACTACCTTAGACTTAGATTTAAATATTTTTTTAAAATAATTTATTAAACTATTTCATCATTAAATTGATAAAGGACAAATTACAGTGTAACTTTATTACATTTCGGTAAATATTAAGCCACTATAGATAAAAATTCAAATTAAGTGACCTATGGCCTAACCTTTCTTCTTACACACAATTATACACCTATGATCTAACCATCTAAACATACACAAATAAATAATTATATTTCGACAGATTTATATGAATCTTGTTAGTTATGATTGCCATGCAGATAGAAACTATCAGTGAGATTTTCCCTTATAACAAAATTTTAAAAGAATTGTTTATATACAAAATGGTAGGGTATGCAAAAGGATAAAGTGTATGGATGTCTATTTAACATCTTCTTGCTAGGATTGCAACAACTGAAGCTCTTTGTGATAAGAGAATCTTACAGATCAACACGTAATTTGGAAAACCCGACTGATAATATCTCAGATTCCTTACTCAATACGAATGACGTGGTATTTTCTGTGTGATTTTTTAGCACGCAATTTGTTCTCCATTAATTCTTAGTGCTGTTCCCATGTAATTCTTGATTATATATGGAGCTGTTAGTAAAATGACGCCATTATCCCGGGAAAAAAACAAAATATTCCTCTACAGTTAGTTCATCGTCTTAGTTATATAATCTTTCTATATCATCAAATGAATCAGAGTTAGGACTGAAATCATATCAAATTCCTATTTTTTTTATCCAATCCATATCCAATCTAATTAAAATAAAATTTGGATTTCTACATTTAATCCCGGTTCAAATAGAAAACCAGGAATTGATCACCTGTTCAAATCAGATTAATATATGATTTAAATCGAATATTGATTTTATAATTAAAATTTTAAAATAAAAAATTTTATAATTCTCATAATTTAACCCTTATTTTTTAAAATAAGTTTTAAAAATCTTATATATCAATTCAAAAAATTTAAAATAATCAAAATAACTTTAAAAATATGATTAATCACATAATATAAATAAATATCTAAATTCAAATAATAAATAATTAAATTATTCTTATAAATATAAATAAATTTAAAATTAATTAAATAAGGATCTAATTTTTAGAATACCGAATTTTTAGATCCGAATGGATATCTTGAAAATTCTAATATTTTAAATAACCCTATAATACTATACACTTGAATGAATGGAATCGCATACAGTTAAAAACTTGGACAGCACAATTCCCATTTTCATTTTTCTTTTTTTTTTTTAACAATATTGAAATGACATGTCATTATTTTCAATACCATATGTAGTGTGAAGCTGTAGAGATATGCGCCTATATAAGGAGCTAATTGGCTTCAAAGTTTAGTAATAGGCAAGACACGAACACAGACACAAAAACTAGTTTCTGGTTTTCTGAAGTAATAACTACTTGTGTGAATGGCTCATCAAGTAGACAGGCTTGAGAAGATTGGCAAGGAAGGATTTTCGCTCTGGGACGAGATGCTTGGCCGGAAGAAGAAACCGACCGGGCCAAGAGTTCCTCCCCTTCGTCGGGCACCCGAAGTTATCACTTTCCAGGAACGTGCCATCGATAGCAACGCAGCGGCTCAATTGTATGGTGGTGCGTTGGTTATGGATTACTGGATTGGAAAACCAATCCCCAGTGCTAATTATTAGGCTTTTTACTTGCTTGCTTTTCTGTATTGAGTAAACATATATACATTAGTTTTTTGATAGACTTGCGTAGGAACCTGAAGCTTGCACCCTTGTAATTATGCTTGCTGCAGCTGAAAGTGTTCTCTCCCTTGTACTGTAAAAGTACTTTGTATATGGTTTACATATCTACGTCTGGTCTAGGTAGTAACTTCATGTTTGCAGCGTTTATTTATGCTTGCTGCCGCTGAAAGTATGCGCTCCCTTGTACTGTAATAAGTAATTTGTATAAATATAACATATATGTCTAGCTAGCTACTTTTTGTATCTTCTTGCTTATCTATAGTTCTATAAACTTATGTTGTCTTACAATTGTGTAGCTTTCTTTAATATTAGAAAGATTGGTATAACTACAGTCGAAAGTTAACAGGATTGTTAGTGTTTTAGGAACGCTTAGAATTTGAAGTGCTGAGGTTTAATCTACAACAGAATCATTAACAGTTAAATACAGATGGACTATTAGTTAAATATTAACTGTTTAGCCTTTTATTAAGTAGAAGCAGCCCAATAGTCATTAACATACAAAGGCACCATGGTCTAGAACTCGGGACTACATCTCGAATGTCTTGAGGTTTTCAGTTCAGTAACAAAGGCAACCGTGCGTGCTTGTAGTTCTTCACTACTAAAAGAAAATCAATGGAAACAGTCTAACTAAAAGCCAGCATAATCATTGTTGCTTTATTGCGTAGGAACTCCATCTTATCGGGAAAAAGTCAACAATATTTTCCACTATTTTAATCAAGTCCTGACGAAGTTAGAGCCTAATAAAGTAGTACTAGTTCGCACACCTGTTAACATAAACTTCTTGTTCAATTGGTGGTACGATGTTGGTACTGAATCTGGTGGCTATAAGAGACTTTCATGGAGAAAAAGTTATGTTCCTCGCTTCAAATTACGAGAAACTGCTTACCACTCCTACCTACATTTCAACTCGGGTGTTTACGAGCGTAATTCATAAGTAATAAATAAAACATAAATATAAATATAAATTTTAATCTTACATAATTAAAAAATATGAGTGTTAAAAAGTTTTTAATAAGTTAAATAAATTTAATTTTTATTTTTATTTTATTCTCCTATGTAAGGAGATTGAGTTCAAAGGTTAGTAGACAAGATACAAAAACTAGTCTCTCTTTCTTTTGAAGTGATATAAGTCATGCTAATGGTTCATCAAGAAGTCAGGCTTGTAATGAAGATTGGCAAGGAGGACTTTGACATCTTGAACAAGTTGTACACCCGGAAGACAAAGCCATCCGGACTAGGAGTTCTTATTTCTAAAACTCAAGCATCCGATGGTTATCATCATTGATTAGTTAAATTTTATTAATATTTTCAGGCTTATATTTGGTCTATTTCTGAGTTATTTTATGTTTGTTTTAATGAAGTTTTGGTTGTTTTTGTATCCCAGGATCGATTTTCTAAAAGTTAGCAAATAGTGGGTAAACGAGCTATTTTGTGCAGTCTTCATAATATAGGCATAGCTCTCTTATCCAAGCTCTGATTGAGATGATTCAAGATGACATGAAAATCTAGAAAATATCTCTACAACTTTCATGTTTTGAGTTTTGAGAGATAC
>JAVXUL010094496.1:0-21464 GCA_035590515.1 Trichilia minutiflora | reverse complement strand
TAAATAATATCAAATAATTTCTTCTATGAAATATTATTTATTTAAATAATTTATTTATTAATAATATATTCTCATGTATATTTAATTAAATATTATCAAATGTATATAATTTTAAGGATTAATTAAATTTAATATTTTCTAAATAATATTATTATTATTAATATTTTTAATTAAATATTGTCTAAATAATATTACTATTAATTATTATAAGTATATATTTATTGTTACTTAAATATTATTATTAAAAAAATTAATAATGCACACTTTACAATATTTAATTAATTTAATATATTATAATACATATTATTAAAAAAATTTATTATATTATAATATTACTATTAATATTTAAAAAATTAAAAATTATGATGTTTATTAAATATTATCAAATAATTCTTTTTATTAAATTTTATTTTTTAATTAAATATTTTTATGTTCATTTAATTAAATAAATATTTTCTCTATATAATAATTTTTATTAATTAATTATCATTAAAAATAATAATATTTAATTACATATTTTGTAAATAATATTATTATTATTCATATTTTTTAATTAAATATTATTTAAATAAATATATTAAATATTATTTAATTGCTGTTTATATGTGAATAATATTACAAGTAAATGATATTGTTTAAGCGTAAATAATATTTTTGACTTATAAGTTACTAAAAGTATTTTTATTTATAAATAATAAAATAAATTATTTTTAAATAAAATTTTGTTATACAATCATTAGTGAATTTTAATTATAAACAGTAATCAGTTTGGGTTCATTCCAAAAGCATTTCACCAGCTGGCAGCAGCCAAGCCAGCCATTCTTTTCCTTAAGCCTGAGTACGGACGGATTTGATTTTGATGGAGTTAAATAGATTGCAACTTATTCCATTCCTTTCGACAATTTAACAAGGGTTTGTCCGTTTTCACCATTTTACCACTAAAACCTCAAGAAAAAACACACAAATCCGTACAAAAAAAGAATCTGTCATTTTATCACTAAAACCTCAGAAAACACATACACAAAATAATTATTTGGTTTATTTATTTTATTGATTCTTTCATTCAGTCTTAGGTAGGTCTGATTAGAGGAAGAATGGCTGCTCAGGTTCAGGTTCAGCCGCAGGCTCCTGCAGTGACCGGTGCAACCACTGTCCCAAGGACTAATGGGGTTGCAAGCAATGGAAATGGCGTCGAGGGTGCTCACCCCTTTGTGTCAACTTCGATTTATGTCATAGATCTTGACCTTAATGTCAACGATTCTCAACTTTACGATTTGTTTAACCAGATGGGATCAGGTGGTTTCCGTACGGGCTGCAGGGATTCCAACACTCGATGTTCCCTTGGTTACTGTTCACCCTTGAAGGTTAATCTTCTTCTTTTTAATGCATTTTAGTGGTAATGGCTTGAGTTACCATAAGAATATAAATTTGGGTGGTAAGGGCTTGAAGTATTATACATATTAGATGATGAAAATGTCTGGAATTATAATTTTTTTCTAATAAAATAATAGTCTTTTTAACTGTTAAAATTAGACACCATACAAAATTTTTTAAAAAATTTAAGTATTTAAAGTTATTAATTATAAAATAATATTTAAAATTATTAAAATAAAAGCAGATATCTGCAAATATCTTTCCGAATACAAATATTTATATTTTTTGGTTAATACAGAAAATGAATAATAAAAAATTAAAAAATAATTGAAGATAGGGATACGATCTGTTTATCTGTTTGACGCTCCTAATTGGAAATATACTGTATATGATGCACTTGAGTTTGAGGATAAAAGTGTCAATACAGGACATGTTAGCGTTTTATTTAAAATTAGTGTTTAGAAAGTTAAAAGTGAATTTTAACTGTTAAAATTTAAGTAGTTAAAATTGGTGTTTGAAAAGGAAAGTGGTTTAGATAAAACATCAACCAGTTGTTCACCAGTTAGACCATGCCTGATAACAATTGATTTATCTAGAACTTTGTCTCTAATGAAGGGAATATCCAGCTCAATATGCTTAGTAAGAGCATGAAAAATTGGATTATGAACTAATGCAAAAGTACTTTGATTATCAGTCCATACAACAGGTATATCAAATAAAGTAAAACTGAGTTCTTTCGTCAGAGATTGAAGCCAAATAACTTCAGAAGTGACAGAAGCAAGGCCCCCATATTCTGCTTCTGTGCTTGATCTAGACACTACTTGTTGCTTCTTTGAACTCCGTGTAATCACATTATCACCTAAGAAAACACAATATGCCCCAATAGACCTTCTACCATCAACATCATTATCCCAATTTGCATCTGAGAAAACGTTGAGTTCTATTCTGCCAGTATTATGAACCTGTAAACCATAATTAGAAGTACCTTGAAGATGTCTTAGAAGTCTCTTGCAAGCCTCCCAATGAGCTTTGGAAGAAGAAGCTAGAAACTGACTTAATCTGTTAACTGCAAATGTAATATCAGGCCATGTAAATGTAATGTACTACAGCCACCAATGACCCATCTATACAATGTAGGATCATAGAAAACTGAACCACCATTTTTAGAAAGCTTGAGATTAGTAACGATGGGAGGAGCACAGGAATTACAATTCCGCATCTTTGCTCTTTCCAGTAAATCAGCGACATATTTGGTTTGTGAAAGCTGAATACCACTTGATATTAGAGTGATTTCAATACTAAGAATGTAACTGAGATTTCTCAGATCTTTCAAAGCAAATGTGGAATCCAGCTGAGTGATAAAATTAGATATGACTTGTGCATCTGGACCAATCACTAATATATCATCTACATAAATTAAGAAAAGAATAAGAGAAGCAAAACCTTTAGATAATTAGATGCATCAGCTTTTGAATTGCAGAACCCCCATTTGAGTAAAGCAGCGATAAGTTTCTCATACCAAGTGCTAGGAGCTTATTTAAGACCATACAAACCTTTGTGTAGACTAAATACATGTTAAGGAAACCAATGATTAATAAATCCTTCAGGTTGAGTCATGAAAACAGCCTCTTTGAGATCCTGATTAAGAATAAGAAAAGCATTATTTATGTCCAATTGCCTTATGCACCAATACTTCATAGTGGCACTCAAAGTATTAACCTCTCTGTAGAAGCCTTAATAACAGGGCAGAAAGTCTCAGAAATATCCACCCCAGGAGTTTGAAGGAAGCCCTTAACAACTAATCTTGCTTGGTACTTAGACACAGATCCATCAGGGTCATATTTGATCCTGAAAACCCACTTACATCCAATAACTTTCTGTTGAGAAGTGTAGGGTACTAAGGACCAGGTGATTCTGTTGCAAAGCTGCATATTTATCCTTCATGTCTTGAAACCATCTTGAATCAGCAATTACAGCTTTGACAGGTTTTGGCTCCGCATGTGTGACTTCTGTAACATACACTTTTGGTTTTCTAATTCCAGCGTTTGCTCTAGTGACCATCGAGTGAGTATTCTGAATAGGAAGATAAGTAGTGGAAGGATTTGCTGTTAAAATTTGGTCTTGGTTTGGTTGATTGAAATTAGGAGAATAGGATGTGTTTGATGGAAAAGTTTGACATGGTGCTGAAAATGATTCTTGATGTGGTTGAATGGTACTAACAAGGGGTAAGGAATTTGTGGGAGAAAAAGTATTTGGTGATGGATTTAGAATGGGCATAGTGACTGCTTCAGAACTTGGAGGTGCAGATAAGATGTTTTGTTGAGTAGGAATGCTGACAACAGGTGAAGAAAAAGAAAGAGCAAGGGTAGAAATATGTGGTATAACAAATGGAATACAACTTGAAGAAGTAGGAGGAGAAGAAGAGGAAGGAAATAACTCAGAATATGGAAGGGATGTTTCATCAAAAATGAAGTTTCTAACAATAAACAATCTGCCAGAGGAACTTAGACACTAGAAAGCTCTGTGGAGTGGCCTGTAACCCAAGAAGATGCGTTTAATAGAGTGCAAATCAAACTTATGGTTGTTATAGGAAAGGAAAACAAGCACAACTAAACATTTTAAAGGAAAAATAATCTGGTAAAGAACCAAAAAGCTATGAATAAGGTGTTTGAAACTGAAAAAAAACAGTTGGTAGTCTGTTTATTATATAAACAGCTGTATGAAAGGCTTCCCACCAATAGGTTTTTAGTAATGAAGATTATGCTAGAAGAGTTAGCCGGACTCAATTATATGTCTATGTTTCCTTTCTTTGATCTCTTTTGATTGTGTGTATAGGGACAACTATGTCTATAAGTAATACCTTGAGATTGAAGAAAAAAATGAAGGCAAGGAATTCTCCACCACCATCTGCTTGAAGTGTTTTGATGGGATAACATATCAGTTTTCCACTTGTAATTTGAAGATTTTGGAAACAACTAAAGCCTCAGATTTAAGCTGAAGTGGAAAATTCCAGGTATATCTAGAAAAGTCATCGACAAAGCTAATATAATATTTGAATCCAGCCACAGAAAGAACTGGAGCTGTACCCCATAGGTCCGCATGAATTAACTGTAAAGGATAGGAACTTCGGATAGTAAAGAGAGAAAAATGAAGCTTATTTGCTTTGCCAAACTGACAGGAATCACATAAATCAGGAAATGAAGCTTTATGTATATGTGAGAACTGATTACATGAAGCTGTTACATGTCTTAACGCTTTAATACGAGGATGCCGAAACCTTTGACGTAGCACATTCAAAGGATTTGAACTAACAGAAGAGGCAAAAACTTTATTTCTGGATTCTGCATTTTTCTTAGTAACAGAATTTGAAACAGGTAAGTAAGATAGTATAGAACAAAGTTTTGAACCCAGACTGACAAAAAACATCAGAATTTTTCCAGGATGAAATTTATGCAATCCTTTATCAGACACTCCTATCGAAAGCATCAAATCCTTGTCCTTGATAAACCAATAAGAAGATGTGAATTCAATCAATATATTGTGATCTTTGGTCAGTTTTGAGATACTAATCAAATTCTTTGTAATAGAAGGAACACATAAGACTTCTTTTGAGATTAAGGGATTAGAGCAAAGCTTAGAAATTCCGAAGTGAAGTGCTGTGTTACCTGTATGTGTGATAGGAAGGGACTGACCATTTTCAACAACCAGATTTCTTCCACCTCTGCATTCTTCATGCATATTCAGGCTTGACAGATCATTAGTGATGTGATGAGTTGCTGCACGGTCTAGATACGACCCTTCAACTGCTATCACTCCTGCAGTAGGTATATAAGCACTTCTAGAACTCTGTCCTTGTTTAAAATTTCTCAGATTATTTCCCTGTGAGGCAACTGAACTTGTTTCCTAAGAATTGTAGCCATACTGCCCAAAGCTCTGTATAGGTATCCCCCTTGAAGCTGGGTCTGCTGAGGTCTAGGTACAAATTCTTTGTTAAACCTATGGTAACATGTAGCTGCAACATAATCTTACTTCAAACATATTTGACATAGTGTTTTGGATTTATTTGCACTACCTCTTCTGCCATAACCTGCTACCATGGGAACAGGTCTTACTCCCTGAAAATTACCTCTTCCGTTTCCAGCAAGCACTGCATTAGGATTAGTTGGTCTCATTCCATAGCCATTGTTCTAATTGTTGAAATTCACACCATATTTCATTGCTTTGTTTCCATAGTTTCTATAATGTGCAACACAAGCACTGTAGTTACCTTGAGCATCAATTTGCATCATCGAATTCTGTCGTTCTAGCTTACTTTCAAAAGATAGCAGTAATGAATAAGCATCATGCAAGGTAATGTCTTCTTTTCCAGTGATAAACACTGAGATTAAGTTGTATTCTGCATCTAATCTTTCAAGTAAATGCATAATAGCCTCTGATTCAGCTAGTAGTTCACCTGCAATTGCTAAACTACCTGCTATCGATTCGACTTCCAAAAATAATCAGCTATGCTAAGAGAATCCTTTCGTATAGTCTGTAACTGATTTTTCAATTGATTAACTCTTGCTTTATTTCTTGATGCAAATTGCTTTTCTAATGATTTCCATAGATCAAATGAAGTTTAACTTTCAACTACTAAACTCAAGATCGGTTCAGTAATGGATGACCTAGTCCATCCTAATAACATCTAATCTTGTCTTCTCCAGACTATAAAATCCTGAGTTTCTAAAAATTGATCATCCATTGAGCTTTGATCATACCTTGCTGGTGCTGAATGTTCATTGTTGATGAAGTCCACTCCGTTTTCATAGATTGGTGGTAGAACCGGTGTCTTCCAAACCAAATAGTTTTCTCCATCAAGCTTCGTAGGATTGATGAACGAAAAAGAAATGTTTTCTGCTTGATTCCAAAAAGTAGGATTGTTTGTTGCCATATGTGCTCTGATACCAAGATACAGTTTTAGATCTGTGAGTTTTGTGTTCGTTTGCTGAGAAAATGAAAAGAAAAGGTGAAAGAAAAAATTCTGAGAACGTTGTATTCTTTTTATTATTGAAAAGAAGTGATTCTCAGCTATTTACATCCGGAAACTGAAGCTTGTTATATAGCGTCTGTTAACAATAATTAGTTAGTGTATTAACAATTAATTAAAAGATTAATAGAACAGTAAAAAGACGAAACTACCCAACAACTAATTAACTAATGTTACAATACACAACAAATCCATACTAGTGTCATTATTTTTAATTTTTAAGAACTAGTGTACCTAAGAAATAGGTTCAATCTTTCGTTTTTACTAGTGTCATTATATTTATAGGTTCCACAAGTATTTGAGAATGTCGACAATTTAGTTAAAAAAAAATGTTAAGAGAGTTTAATTCCACCACAACTGGTATTATAAAAATTAGTTTAATTTATCAGTCACATCAATCATACAAACTCTTGTATTATTTATATTTTTATTTACTTTTATTTTTTAAAATATAAAATATAGATAATAATACAATATTATATTATATTATATTATATTGTATTAGTTGAAATAGCTGGAGTGCATAATAGAAAAATGATAATTTTAATAAATTAATAAATATAATATAGGTGATAGAGATATATTCTCGAATCTTTTTACCACCATATATATTTTATTTCTAAGTAAACTATATTTTTTCAACTTTTTAACTTAAAATTTCTCTTTTTCCCAATTTTTTAACAAACTATCTGATATTTTGCTATTTTTCAGTTCTATTTTTATAAATTAAAAATTTTGATTTGATTAAATTTTAATTTTTCAAAGATAAAATTAACAAGTAAAGTGTTGTTGAATAATTTTAAGAAAAAAAAACAGAGAAAAAATGAGTATTAAGACAAAAAATAAGTAAAGGGAAAATAATAATTAATCTTTTTGTTTTTTAACACGCACGTATCAACTGTTAGTCAACTCATCAAAGTACCAACTAATTTGGTCCCTCCTGCTAAGGAACCATCGCTAGGACTCCGTTTTAATTGTTTCATCACATTGTTTTCTCAAGCGTAATTTTTTAAGTAAATACCACCCAATAGAATAAAAGAAGAAAACGATCCACAGTAGATTCATTGAGCTATTCAATACAAGTACCAAGGGTCCAAGAGGAAACCACGGAAAGTTGATTTGCCACATTACAATATTTTTATTTGTTAAACAATAAAATGCTGCTGGTTCTTTATGAAATCGGCCCATGTGGTGGATGGACCCACAAAAAATATACAAATTGAACACCGCAAAGACTTGCTTTAATTTCTTAATTACAACATGCAAGGATCATAAAAATTGTGCACTATTGCTACTTCACAACGAGGAGAATTTGTTATATGGGACCCAAAGTTAAAGGGTAAGCTTACCTACCCTATTGTTTTTCTACCAATACCCCACGAAAAAGAGATGCTCTATACCCTCTTTCGTTAGGACAAAGACCCCCAAAAAGAGGGATAAAATATACGTATAAATGTACTTTGTTTTTAAGGTCGTCATAATTAGGTCCCAAAGGGTGCCCTACGAGGAATGCCTTTTCTTCTACTCTTTGCACTTGAAGGAGTTTTAATAGTTGTGGAAGGGTAAATGTCTTGTTGTGAGCCTAATTCACGCAATTCTTGTTTTTCTCTTCTTGATGATATTGATATTCCTTCTCTTCTTTCCATGAACATCTCATTCTTAACATCCAAGATAAAGCTTGCATTCCCATTTCTCTTTATTCCTGTAAGCTAAGTAATTCAATGAAAATAATTAAATTAAGAAAAGAAAATCATAAAGGGGCAGGCAGGCAAAGCTGATGATCGTCAAATATATTTTTAACTCTTATTTGTTTTAAAATCCAACATAAGTGGGTCAAAGAAAATGACTTGCTAATACTATTTCAAATCACCCGGTTGAACCCTTAGAGGCATTGTCAATTCAATAAACCTAGCTGTATATATAATTATGTTACAAATACTCGTTAATATTGATTGAGGATGAAATTGGATGGCAAGTGTTGGGTTGTTATGATGGCAATGGCGATGATATGTGATATAAACAGGACAATAATGATGAATGGTGGGTGGTTGTGATTGTGATGGTTTAAGAATGTGGGTCATGCATGATGAAATTGTGACCGATGATGATTTTGTGAATAATCCTTGTCCGTTGATGGATCGATGAGAACAATGTGAAGCTAGCATGCAACACGAAATTAGCTAGAAAGGAAGGAGAAGGGAAAGGGAAAGAAATCATGAAATGCTAACCTTACATCCCAATGAACAGAAACGAAATGGATCCAAAAGGCTTCTTCCACAGATTTCACAAATGTGAGCAACTCCTTTACTATTTCTTGGTTGACGCCTCTCATTCAGAAACAAAACCCTCGCACTGTTAATCACATACGTCTGTACTCCACTGATATCCAATACCTTCTCAATCTCTGCAACTCTTACAACATCATGATAGGAAGATCGTCTTATCTACAAATGAAACGAAGTCGGAAGAAAAGCAAGAAACCAAATTACAAATAATGCCCTGGAAATTAAGACTAAATGTCTATGGGTTCATATATAGATACCTGAATTACTTGATGATCCTTGTGTTTTGAAGAACGGCAGTAAAAGCAAAATGCTTCTCCATGGCAATCTAAGCAGTACATGTTGCATTCACTTCTTGCTGCGTCTCCATGTGTTCGACAGATGGTGAAGAATGCTGTAGTTAGCAATGTCTCTAGCCATAGCGGTTCCGACAACGACGATGACGTCTCCTGTTATTAAGACGACGAAGAAAAGAATTGAACAAAAGAGAAATAGAAAAAATGATCAATAGGAAGAAAAATGAGAGAAAATTATGGACATTACCATTAGTGTTAAAAGCTGAGAATTTGCAGAAATGGAGAAAAGAAAGAGAGATAGGTTAAATAATCAAACCAGCGACTTTTAGTATTCAACTAAGAATTAATGAGGTAATGCTTGAGAATTCAACGTCTGAGATCAATTGTGGTGGCTGAAGTTGATCAACAACCATTGGATTGACGGACAAGGATGGGTGAGTTGTCATGCTTACGCTTACTTTGGATCTTTTTTGCGTCTCTCTACGTATGGAAACTAGGTCGGCATTGGCCAATTGGCTAGCATGAATTGTTTACCCAAATCATCCTTTCAAGAACTATGTGACACGTGTGCACAAATATCCACGTGGTTTGATCAGGACGGTTCCTTTATGTTGGGACCCACTTTCAGTTTCTTGCGGTGGATGTTTAAGATCGAGAGAAATTGGGTAATCAGTGATGCTCTTTTCACAATATCCCTATCAATGCACGCCATTGCAAGTAGTAATTTGGAAATATCTTCTACTTATGATTCGAGCTTTTCATCGCAGTTTTTGGGAAATTTGATTGAGTGATTTGCAATATTTAAGTAAATTATTGTTTTTTTTAATGTTCATCATTTTATAATACATAATGTCACGGTCTAGATCTCACACTATAAGGATGTTGGCCTTTTTGAAAAAAGACATTCTCACAATTTTGTTTATGGAAAAATTTTGTAAGATCCATAACAATATTATCCTCTTTGAGAAAAGGATTTCACAATTTTGTTTTTGAAAAAATTTTAATTTTAAAAATGAATTATTTAGAGTGTCTTGCTCATCCCAAAAATTCATCACCCATACAATTTTGTTTCTGAAAATGAGTTATTCAGAGTCTGTTGTCAATCTTAAAAGGCCTCTTACAGTATTTAGAAGAACCCATACTTATAATGAGTTATTCCTCATATGTGGATCTCTTTTTCCACGTAACCATAACTAGGTTGAGCTTTGATGCCAACTACCATAGTATGAGTCTCACACTATAAGGGCATTGTCTGCTTTGAGGGACAAAGACTCTCAAAATTTTGTTTTTAAAAATGGATCATTCAAAGTCTGTTGCCTGTTGCCGAAAGTCTTGTTACAGTATTAGAAAAACCTGTCCTTATATTTAATCTTCAGGTTTTGTTTCTAAAAAAGGCCGCTCAGAGTCTGTTGCTTATCCCAAAATGCTTTATTGCAATGTTAGGAGAATCCGTACTTATATTCAATCTTCTTATACTTTATCATAACAATGTGAAATCTCTTTGATCACCTAGGATGTCACCATACGGATCCTGTTGGCTGTGATATCAATTGTCATGGTCTATATCTCAAACTATAACGAAATTATAAATGAATCATTCAGAGTCCATAATCCATTTTAAAAGGTTTTCTTACAGTATTTAGAAGAACTCATACTTATATTCAATCTTCTTATACTTTACCCAACAATATGGGATCTCTTTAGTCACCTAAATAACACATAAATTCAAATTAAACATAATTTTGTTTTAAATTTAGGTAGAAGGGATTAAACAAAAGTACCAAAGCAAAAATAAATAAATTGTTCATTCGTTTTAGCTTTAATATAATTTCAACTTTAAAAATAAATGTATAATATATGATAACATTTTGCTAGATTATTATATGGTTAACATGAACATCAAAGATATTTTTATACAATTGCTTTATGACTTTTAGGACTAAAAAAATAGCATATTAAAAACTTTCCTTATTTAATCTAAACACCAAATGAGTTATGTTAATGGATATTATAAAATTAAAAAAGAAAAGCCAAGAAATTTAAAAATTATAAATAATAAATGTGACTAAAAGAAATTTGTCACACTAATTTTAAAAGAAAATTTTTTAATTTATCTTTGTATATAAAAATAAATAAAATATAAATAAGTGTATTATTGTTAGGAGTCTAGTAAATGTGATCTTGTTATGTCTTTGAGAGAATAATTTAATTAGTTTTTCTTCTTATTTCACGATAAAAGCTCATGGGATCAATTCCCTTTCACACTAATGATAAAGAAAGAAATTTTAATTTATCTTTTATGTATAAGTATGATCGTTCATGGCCTAATTTTATATAAATCAAAAATAATATCTTATATGAATTATAAATTGAATTAATTTTGATAAAAAAATACCTTTTAACATGTTACATCCTGATTCATGGGACTCACTTGTGACAACAGTCATAAATCCTTAATGTGTGTTTCATTCTTGAGTTTATGCGCATTATAGTAATTCTCTTATATAATTATATACATATCATTACATGTAGATCATCCATTAGAGGATGTGATAATTTGAAAGTATCTTTGAAGAGGTATGTGGTGAAGAATATCTAGTTAACGAAAAGAACTAAATTTTTTTATCTTAAAATTATCTCCAATTAAGAAAAAAAATTTATTATCTTTGTAGAGCTCGAAGAGAGCTTTTTATTGATATATTATGAGTTCCATGAGGATATCTATATCAAAAGTTATGAATATTAAAAGTGACAATCCTTATTTAATAAAGGTGAAGAAGTATCGATGTGTGTATAGGCGAAAACATCGATACTTAACACTGAGGAGTTATGAGTATCGATAGAACGTAACGCATTATTCAATGACTAAAAGTATCGATGTTGAGGAGAAAGTATCAATACTTATCTATGAGAGGCAACATCTCAGTGCGCCCAGCGTAGAAAGTATCAATACATTTACTTAAGGGTATCGATACTCTTTGGCTTTATGAACAGTAAGGGACCTAAGTATCGATACGCTATTGAAAGGAGTATCGATACTTGGTGATATAGCAGACTTGGGTGAGCTTCTTCGAGAAAAAGTATCGATACATAGAACGTAACAAAATTGTATAACCCATGTTTCGAGCAAAAGTATCGATACTTGGAGATGCGACAAACTCTGAAGCATAGTTTTGAGAGATGTTTTAGTCTTTTTAAAGCCTCCTATATATGCACACAGAGGCCTCTTTGTCCCAATTTCTCCTTTCTTTCCGTCTCTCCGAGTTTTCTCTCAACTCTCTGAGCCAGAATAGTTTTCACCTAAATCTCCATCAATCCTCTTCATTCTTCTTGATATAGCCTCAAGAACCAACTCCAGAGCTTAAAAGGAAAGGGTTATGGATGAACAGTAATCGAAAGATAAAATCAAATAAGAAGGGGCTCAAAATATATCTTAGATAAGTACACCTTTTAACTTATTTCTTTGATTTGAGTTATTTTTATGCATGAATTAAGAAAAAGAGTAGTTAGGTTACTGTTTTCAAAAATCTTAGATTTTATGTATAGTCTAATTTATCAATCGGATTGATAAGTTAGGATGGTTAAGTATCTTCTGATGTTGAAAAGATTGAAAATGAACCATTATAGAGTGAAAATATAAACAGCCAAAGGGTTAGCTGTGTAGAGAAAGAGAGAGAGGGGTTATTTGCTTAATAATTGAGTAAAGAATAATATTGTGATAGTTACGCTTGCAATCACGGACATCGTGCATTTTATAATCTGAGTATGTTTTGAGAAAGGTTGTTAAACCTTATATATACATGTATTCAGGTGCGACAATCATAGTTAGAGAGTCTTTGATGCAAGGAGGACGTTAAGAGAATACATCCCTGCTTTAGAATGAGTGAATATTTCTTTGCTTTCTATCTTTCTTTAAATATTATTTAAAATATACTTTTATGTTTATAAAGAAATAGAAACTTCCATATAATTATAATGAGGAGGTGTTGGACATTATTGTGTGATGATGGGGAGGGTCTCTAGTTTGTGATAGATTTAGGTAATAATTTTCATGATAATTTTAGTATGATATGTTTGAGACCAGAAGTCAGATATAACTATTGATTTTGATGACTATATATGCTTGTAGTATATTTTGTATGTTTGTATAATGACGATCGAAGGCCAATGTGAATGATTTCATTGGTTATCATTATTTTGTTTGATATGGATATTGATTATAAAGCATATATAAATACACACGTGTTATGATCATGGAAATATGAATTGAGGCTGAAGAGCCAATGTTTTCATTTTGTTATGATTTGGCTTTGAGTGCCAGTTTTCACTTATTTAGCCTTGAGTGCTATAGTTTTGCTTGATTTTTGAGCCTTTGAGCCATCTTTCTTGATTTAGGCTGTATGGGTAGATTTTGAGTATAATACTCAATGAGTGAAAATTGTCCAATATGTGAAAATTCTAATAAATCACCGAGTATTCAATTTAAAGATATCTAGCATACTATCATTTATCAACTCTACGAGATGAGGATTTTTCAAGAGATGAGAATCCAATAGACCACAGAGCGAACTACTACAGAGAAGCTTTACGAGGTGAGGGTTATCTCATAGAAGGAAACTCAATAGACGACAGAGTAGATTATGCTCTTATTTAAGATTTTATCTTTAAAGAATTTATTCTCGAAATGAGAGTGACTATCAGTATACTATATGAGATTCGGTAATATGGTTTCAAATAAGGATTCATATATATTTTTTCATTCTTTTTATTCACTCATTAAGTATTTTTTTCAAATACTCACTCCCCACTCTTTTATTTCAGATTAGTGCAGTCGTGTGCGGGTATAAATTAACTGATCGTAGATCTCAATGATATTTTTAGGTATTTGACTCATTGTTCGATAATTGATCTACTGAACTGAGTAGAACATTTGTATTAAATAAATTTAAAAACTATGTATTCTATTCATTTGACTACTAATTGCATTAAATTATTTTGAAATGAATATTTATCGTAAGGAGTTCATATTGATTTCGATTCATATGTGTTTTGAATATATTTGAAAGGTATTTATATTTTGTTTTATGTTTGAAAATGGATTCAGGACATGTTTTAATGCTTTGTGTATCTTAGAAATGTATTCTAATTAATAAGATGCATTTCTTGAATTCGTTACGATTGCCATATAGTCGATTCCTAGGTTCAGGACATGATAATTTTATTGGTATTAGAGCATTTAATTTTACATGGATTATTATTTTTGTTTTTGACTTTTATTGATTTTAATTTTTCTTGAGATTTTAGACTTTAATAAGTATTTAAAATTTTTTACAGTGGACCATAGATTGAGTTGATTCGAGTTATGATTTATTGATTTGATATGATAATTATTATTTAATTGTGTAAAAATATTATCACGATCCGATAGAGGAAGGGGTAGACCCCGAAGGAATGTAATGATTTGAGATGATTATAAAGTCTCATCCCATACTCTATCCTCTATTTTAATAAGGAGCAGGTTCCTGTGGATCCTTCATCATAAATACGAAATCTTGATAGTAACACTCACTTTTCTTAGTCATAAGAGACCTGGAATACATTTATAGCTTTTATGTATGCGTAGAATTTGATACCAAATCCGACTCAAGCCCAAGTTGAGTCTTCTCGACTAGTATACAAATTATCTAAATTAATTAAGAAAGTGTTTCAACTTGGAAGTGTACCATTTTGTAGGATTACTGATGCTTTAGAAGCAACCAAATGGTTAAGAAATATAGATGATATGGATTTATTAGATGAGAAAAAGATGAGAGTAACTACCAGGTTGCTTAAGCAAAGTGTTGTTACTAGGTGATAGAATATGTCATTAAGGTTGAGTGTTAAGCCTACTTAGATAGACTTTTAGAGAGCATTCCAAGAGAAATATTTTACCCAATTTCATAGTAACTAGAAAAGTTAGAAATTTATGAATTTAAAACAATTAGGTAGTACAGTAGTAGATTATGAGACTCAGTTAAGGCAGTTAACAAAGTTTGTTCCAGAATTTGTCAATGAGAAAACTTTATGCTCTAAGTTTGAGGTTGGACTAAATTTAGAGATCAGAGATAGAATATCAATGACAGATAAGCAAAGCTATGAAGAGATAGTACGGTTGGCTTTTCGAACAGAAGCATTAATTGAGGATAGAAGATCTAGAGTTGGAATTTAGAAAAGAAAAGATTTCGATGAATCAACCATTGAAGAAGAGCCGTAGTAGTGAATCATTCACTAGACAGGTAACGAGTCCAAAGTTACTTTGATTTCCTCCCATAAGGATCAGCGATCATCTTGATTTAGTATTTTTGCTTTGGGATCTGAACGTGCAAGTAAGAAATCGTCAAGTTAAGGACAATGTCCAAACTACAGACAATTTCATGAGGGAACTTGTAGAGCTCCTACAATATATTTTCACTATGGCCAGGTTGGATATATGAAAAAAATTATCCTAGTTTGGGAATTCCACAGATGGCTAGTCAATCAATGTAGGGTTCAAGGTTTCCTAGTTCACAATAACCTATGCATCAACCACAATCCTCAGGCATTTGTCACTCTAATTCAGGGAGTGTGCCCACTCGTTAGGATAATCAGAGGAATTGGTCACAAATTCATATTAAAGTATTTGCTATGAATCAAAAGCAGGCTCAGCCTAATCTAGATGTGATTACAAGCATAGTGATGATCTTTGATCATCTAGCATACATACTAATTAACCCTGGCTCAGATAGGTTATTCATTAACATAGTATTTGTATAATACGCTAATAAAGACTTGGTACTTTTAAAACCTAAGTTAATTGTTCATACATCCTTGAGATAGATATTGCTACAAAAAATTGTGTTTAGATGGTGTGAGATCATCGTAGGAGATACTGCTCTTGAAGTTGACCTGATTATATGGAGAATTCAGGACTTAGATGTTATCTTAAGAATGAACTAGTTATTTTAGCATTATACTTCAATAGATTGTTTTAGAAAGGTAGTGACCTTTAGAAAGCCGGGTAAGTCAGAAATTATTTTCACAGACGAGCAAAGAATATTTCCTTCTTGTATAATATTAGCGATGGAGACTAAAAAATTATTATAGAAAGGGTATCAGATATATTTGACATACGTGATTGATAAATTAATTTTAAGAGTTAATCTAGAACAAGTACTAGTAATTAGAGAATTTTTTGATGTATTTTTAAAAGAATTATCTGAGTTACCTCCTGATAGAGAATTTGAGTTTTATATTGACTTAGTACTAGGAATGTCGCCAATTTTGATTCCACCTCACAGTATGGCACCTGCGGAATTGAAAAATTGAAAACTCAATTGGAAGACTTAGTTGAAAGGGGTTTTATTTGCTGAAGTGTATCTTCATGGGATACACTGGTGTTATTTGTGAAAAACAAATATGGTATATTAAGGTTGTGTATTGATTATAGACTGTTTAATCGAGTAACCATTAAGAACAAATATCCACTATCAAGAATAAACAATCTATTTGATCAATTGCAGGGTGCATGCATGTTTTTCAAATTTGACTTGAGATCCGGATATCACCATCTCAGAATTAGAGGGGAGGATGTCCATAAAACGGTACTTAGGACTCGTTATAGTCATTATAAATTTTTGGTCATGTCTTTTGGACTAACAAATGCACATGCAATTTTTATAGATCTAATGAATCGGGTTTTTCACCCTTATTTAGAAAATTTTGTTATTATATTTATTGATGACATACTTATGTATTCGAAAAGCAAGAGAGAATATACTTAACATCTTAGGGTAGTGCTTCAAACCTTGAGAGAGAGATAGTTATATACAAAATTCTCTAAATGTGAGTTTTGGCTTAGAGAGGTAAAATTTCTTGGACATGTTATATTAGATAGTAGTATATTTGTGGATCAAGAAAAGATTGAAGCTATAGTTTAACAGGAACAATCAAAGAATATCACTAAGATCCGTAACTTTTGGGGGCTAAGAAGATATTATAGAAGATTTATCGAGGATTTTTCCTTATTGACTATACCATTGACTCGACTCTTAATATATATTCTATAATCCAAAATATATACCGAAGACTTATAAAACTTTGAGGTACTTGTTAAAATAATTAAAAATACACTTTCAAATATCTCAAAATCAATACTCTTAGAACCAACTACTTCAGTTCTCAACCAATATCCAATCCATAATAAAATCAACTCATAAAACTCAATCCACAATCCAATCATTTTCAAATACAAATCAATTCAGTTATTTCATCCTTATCTTGTTTTTCAACATCATCCTTCAAAATCATATCATAACCATCATCAAATTCACTATTTATCTTATCAAAATAATGATCTATAATTCATAAATTTTTTAAACAATTTTCTATAAAGCAATGAATACCCAAATCATATATTATACAAAACTTATAAATTTATAAATCTTTTTTAATTCTCGAAAGATAAATATTAAAAATAAATAGTTTATACAACCCCGAAGGACTCAATCATAAGGATGTGAGTCGAGTGTAGAACTATATTTAAATCTTCTCAAATCTAACACGATCACTACCATGTAACTGTTCAATTATCTTCAAACTTACTTGGAACTAAAATATAAAGGATTAAGAATACATAAGTATACTCCATGAGTGGACAAATTTTATTTTTTGAACACATGTTTTATAAAAAGGTTTTAAACAAGCAAAGTCTAATAATATATTATATTCTAATGTATTTAAAACTATGACATGTTTTATTTGAAAATCATTGAATTGATCACTTTTCTCGATAATTATCCTAGTTAAGAGTAACTTCGAGTCATTAGTAGGTTTTATCTCATGCATACAAATCAATGATGGTGTCATAAAAATATTATATAAAAATATTATATATATATATATAATAACAACAATATGATTATTTTATGAAAAATGTATTTACCACTAACATTGGCCTTCAAGTAGTCATATGGTGATATTCGTGAAGTTCTCTACATAAATATGGATTCATTTCCCCTTATATTAGATTACCTAAACAGTCTTCTCAGTATTTGATCTCAGACTCTTTTCAATATAGCTATCAGATGAGCAATCGCTTATCATACCTGGGCACACTAGATCACCTAGATAGCCACCTTATAATCCTCTTTTAGGTTACTTCGTAATCTACTCATCTAGGCAGCCTTTACCTAGGTTTACTCTATACTACTATCTTTGTAACTACATATTTGGCCTCCTCGATCATATTACCATAAAACAACTCATAAATACTTAGTCCACTAGCCATGTCATTTCATCAAATCAAATCTAAATCATCATATCCTAATGAAAACCATAGATGTCATATATATCATAAAATCAATAATCATTTATGAAATCATTGTCAAATCTAAATTTTAAGAAATCACCATATATATACTGTTTGAAGGAAAATGCAAGACTAACACGTGGATACCTTATTAGCAAGATACGTGATAGATGTTCAGGTGGCCGCCCCAAGGATTCCATTATCCTAGGAAATCTTTGTCCAGACAATCTGCGCCCAGGAGTCTCATTGTCTCAGGTATTCTTCGCTCTAGGCCTTTTATCGGCCCAAGTTTTTACCGTCTCAGGTCCTAGGAAGACAGGGACTTCTTCTTAGGTTTTCCCGCAGTCATTAATAACACACCTTAGGCATCCAACAGCGGGGGCCCTCAAACATCCTCGCCCCAAGGATCAGAATAGCTTCTCAAGATAAATCACTCCAGGCCAGGATTCCTTCTATAGTCGGCTTGCAAGTGACCCTTGACCTGGGCACCAATGGACACGTGTTCCCTATTCAAAAATGGGAAAGAGTGTTGACAGTAGGCCCACTATTAAGGTAACCGTCCATCATAAATACATTCGTCCTATCCTATGACCATCTTCAGGTGATGGGACGGTGTTAGGCCTGTAATCGATAAACATGTTAGTAATATTAATAAAATTTGACTGCACACTGTACCATGAAAGACATCACATTATTCCCATTCTTCGATGCCTAATCACTATCAGGGAAGACACTATATAAGGGCAGCTTCTTCAACGGAGGGGGGACTTTTTTTTGGCCACTTCTTTCTCACTCTTGAACTTCAGGCACTTGGAGAACCAGAGAAACATTTTGGCACTAAAGGAGATTTGGCAACATTATCACCTTCATTCTTCTTTTTTCATCTTCGTTTAGTAACCTCTACACTTAACTCTTTCATAATTGCCATTTTCGATTTCTCTCTTCTTTGCTCAATGGAAACAACACTTCCCTTCTTTCACCATTGTCTAACTTAGGCATCGGAGTTTTCTCGTCGAGAACCCCTCTCGACGTCACTCTAAAGGTGTTATTATTTTACAGACTTAGGAAGTGAAGCTTTGCTCAGAACAACCACACTATCAGTTAACCTCTGGTGGAAAAGTCACCGTCCGATAGTAGCTTCATTGCCACCAGCTGAGTCATTCCACGTTGATCGCGAGGAGGGTCCACGAATAATTCTTGCACCAATAGCTGGCGCCATCTATGGGAATCAAACAAAAGGGCATGAAAGCACCGTTTATGGAGGAAGGAAGGAGGAGAAGCATTTTTCTGTAAGCTTTTAACTTAGAAAAAAGAGAACTTTAAGATGGCAGAAAGAAGGCAAGAGGATCAAGGTTCCAGCTCCAGTAAAAGCACTACTCATGGAGGAGGGAGAGCCCCCTGGATCAGGGAAGGGCCTTGATCAGGAGCCAGACACGCTAACAGATTCCTAGCTAGCAGGGCTGAAGCACTGGAGAGGGAACTTCTGGAGGTCAGGAGGCAGATGGCTAGGGAACCCGTCTCCATAGGAAAGGGGAGAATGTTGATTCCTCATGAAGAACAAGTCAATCAGTCTCATCAAAGTGATCGTACAGAAAGACTTTGGGTATCTTGAGAGGTACTCGATCATATGTCTGAGCAGAGATTGACAGCTGAACAGAAAGGAAAAAATAAGGTGACAGAAAGGATGGAGGAACATCATGCCCCTCAGGAAATTAACATCCCCTTTAAGATCTACGAAAGACGTGATCACTGAAGAAGTAGAGGAGATAAAAAGTACAAAGGGATAAATCAGTCAGAAATGGAGTATAGCCTGGCCTCCATCGACATGAGAGTCTAACTCAATAAGAAGTATGTCCAGGAGAAGGAAGCAGTAGTAGCCATCAATAAAAGAGAAATGAAAGAATGTATAAGGACAATGTTGTGTGAAGTAGGGGCGTACAATGTCCCTGCTCAAGAAAGGAACCCAAGAGTTGAAAAAGCTTTTACCTCAGGGTTCAAGATGCCCCAACTATTTCCATACTCAGGAAAGACTGACCCATCCCTATATATTGACATGTTCAGAGAGATGATGTTAATTCAGGATTTAACAGGGTTACAGATGTGCCGACCATTTTCCCTGACTTTGGAAGGGCCGATAAGGCATTGGTACAAGAGTTTACCACCAGCCAGCATCAACAGTTTCAATCAACTGGTGACTCTCTTTGAAAATGAATTCAAAAGAGCGGTGGCCACCAGTCAAAATTTGAGTACCTTACTGTCAATAGGCCAAAGAATAGGGAAAACTGTAAAGGTATCACGAATAAGTGATGGAATTAGAGGCCTATTATCACCCTTTGGCTCTGGAAGGGTTGAAAAAAGGCCTACGATTACAAAAGGCCTAGTATGCTAATCATAGGCGCACGATAGACACCTATGAAGCAGTCCGAATAGAGCTGCTTAATAAAATTAAAATTGAAGAAGAGATGCTTCTAAGGATGAAGGAAGAATCCTGAGCCGTCCCAGTCGGGAGGGAGCATCCTCAAGATATACGGCATAAGGAAAAAGGAGCTCGTTGTAGAAATTCCAAGCACGACAGAAGGGATGCAGACAAGGGAGAAAGGGGTCAGGGAAGGTTTCTACCCTGATTCCCCAAGGATGATAGACCACCGAAGCAGTCGTCAATGAGAAGCCCTCCTAGGAGGGTGGAGCAGTTGGCTACCTAGGGATTCACCCCATTAAAGGCTCCTTTATCAAAAATATATGAGTACATAAAAAGCTGAAGTCTCCTAGTGCCACATCCCCAAGCTATGAAAGCAAATGTGTCCAAAAAGACCAAAGGCTATTTCTGTGAATTTCATAAGGAGAGTGGCCGCACCACCGATAAATACGATGATCTACGAAATCAAATTAAGGTACTAGTCAAGAACAGTTATCTCATAAATTACATTGATTCTCAATACCTCCTCCCAGGATCTGGGCAGCATCAGGGTGATGAGGACTACCATGAGTAGGATCTTGGTGTTATGGTCATCTCAGGGAGTCCTACCCTGGTAGGATTATCAAATAATTCTCGTAGGAATTATACGTGTGATGAGTACATAAAATTGTATGTGTATTAAGGTTAAATTTATCATTTTACACTTCAAAGTATGATTAACTCTCTCCATTTATGCATATTTCTA
>JAVXUL010094471.1:0-13908 GCA_035590515.1 Trichilia minutiflora | reverse complement strand
ACATCTATTGTATAACTTTTACAAATAGAAGAAGAATTAGCATCTGCTGCTTCTTATAGTGACTTAACAAAGTTTAGTTCTCGAAATCAAAAAACAATTAAGATTATAATTTAGATAAAATCTTTCGTTTAAAGTCAACAATAGCACTTTGTAAACATTTTTTCTATAGAATTGCTTTACAATTAAAAGAGGAAAAAAATATTTTTTGCTCATAATAAAACTACTTATCTCATCTCTCTGGCTGAAAACAGAGGACATTACAAGAACAAATTGCATTTTGGTATTTGCCTTTTAGTAGACTGCTGCTTCACCCATAAAACCAAGAAGTGTTGCCTTTGGTAGAAAATCATTATAAAGCCTAACTTGCAACCCATTTGTCCGAAATCAAACCAAAAAAATTAGAAAAATTATAATTGAAATGATTAAAAAGAAAATTGCTATGCTTTCAAGTTTCGATATTTGAGTAGACTTAATCAAATATAACATCAAATGAAGAAACCATAAAATGAAGATCACGAACTATAGTATCAAATGAAGAAACCACAATTAGGGGTGGGCATTTGCAATTTGGTTTGGTTTGAGATAAAATTTCAAACCGAAGCGCATATTGCGGTTTGAAAAAAAATCAATGCAATCCAATCTATTAATATATTACAAATCAATCCAAATCAAACCGTAAAGTGCGGTTTGGATTAGCGGCTTGAATTATATTATAAAATTAAATATATAATAATTAATTATTATCAATTCTATAATCTCTCATTAACATTTAAGAGTAAGTTTTATGCATAATTTTTTATAAAATCATTTATGAATAATTTTTCTCTATTAAGTATTATTATATAGAACATATAAAGACAAATCATATATAATTTGTGATGATAATAAAATAATAATAAAAATTTTATAAGATAATATTAAGCGATTTGATTTGCAATTTCGCGATTTGAAATTGATTCGATCCATAGTCCAAACCGCAAATAGCGGTTTGAAAAATATCAATTCGTAAGTCATCCATAAATTTTTTAAATCGATCCGAACCACTAATTTTTACGGTTTGGATTGGATCGGTTTGAAAATATCCACCCCTGGTCCACAACACATTTTTCAACTATCACAAAACATAAATCAAAATAAAAAATATCAAAGAGGAATGACTTCTTGTATCTTAAAACAAAACTTTACTTCGTGAGGAATTGAAAATGAAAACATGAAAAGAGGATCACAAACTTTAGAACATCTTCGACTTTTCAACCAAAGCTTAATCATCTACTGGAAAAGGAATCATTCACACGTCAGTGAAGCTCTGGTGGTTCTTTTGGTTCACATCAGGTCCAAAACCCAATGAGATTAATATCTTAGTAGTTCCAAGATAAGTAAGCCATCTATCTCTAATATGACTTACTTTATGATACCACAAATATTTTAGATTTGCTCCAAGACGTATTCTTTTATTAGCAGTAGAAAAAATTGAATAACTGTTATTCAATTCAAGGATATATAAACCATTTATATTAATTGTTTTACCAATACATACATTTTTAAAATATAATTGTTGATGCAAGAAAATTGACGATAATTTTCTTATACCAAATAATGAACATTTCTATGGTAATGGTACGATAATTAAGGCTTAATGGTATAGTGATTGAGAGGTTTCTTGTGTTTGTGATTGAACTCAAGTCTTTCCCAAGTTGTCTACATACCCCCTTTCTCTTCCTTCTCCTATTTTTTTTTTGTTTTCTTCTCAGTTTTCTTTCTTTTAGAGTTAAAGGATCAAGTCATACGTAATTCTCTTTTTAGGGAGATGATGACTTTTATAGGGTTATGGTGACTAACCTATAAGTATTAATTCTCTTTTCACAAGATTATTCAACAAGTATTAAACATCCGTGTGAGTACCAGCATTTAATGAAGACCATGCAATTTTAATAGCATGCATATTCACAATTCCTAGGTTCAGTCATAGTAGATATACTAGCAACCCTCATTTAAATAGCACTAAGTTTTTATAATGCTTGCTAGTTGATTAATATATGATTAGTATTTACAATTAGAATTGATTAGAAATAAAGATTATTTGAAAAACTTTTTTGAGATGATACTTCTTTATATGAGACAGATAAGACCATCTTAGGCTAAGACTTTGTCAAATGAAACCTTGTGGAATGAGACTTTATAGTTGGATAAAATATTGGGATGGGATGACAAGGTCTCTTTGGATGTGACGATGAGACTTCTTTAGATGAGGAGGAAATACTTCTTCGGATGAGGCGATGAGACCTCTAGAATAAGGCAATAAAACCTCCAGGAAAAGGTGACAAGACCTCTAAAATGAGGTGATAATATCTCTTCGATGAGGTGATGAGACCTCTAGGATGAGGCAATAGTCCTCTAAGATGATGAGATTTTTTGGATGAGATAATAATATTTCTTCAGATGAGGCGATGAGACCTCTAAGATGAGAGGATGAGTCTTGAAATGATAATATTTCTTCAGATGAGATAATAAGACCTCTGAGATGAGGCAATAAGATGATGAGGTAAAGAGGTGATGAGGTGGTGGGGTGAAAAGATAATGAGATGATGAGACGATGAGGTGTTGAGGTGATGGGGTGAAGAGGTGATGAGAAGATGAGAGGATGGGATGATGAAATAATCTTAGGATAAAACTTTATCGGATGAAATCACCTTGGGGGTTAGGTCGGATAAAATCACCTTAGGGTTTAAAAAGATCATCTGGAAGAGTCGATCAAAAATGACCACTTTAAGAAGTCAGATGAAATCACCTTGGGTGGTTGGATCAGATGAAATCACCTCAGGATCAAAAAAGATCATCTCAGATAGTTGGTCAAAAATGATCACCTCAGGGAGTCGAATGAAATCACCTTGAAAAGTCAAAAAAGATCATCTCGAGGAGTCAATAAAAAATGACCACCTTGAGGAGTCAGATGAAATCATCTTTGAGAGTCAAAAAAGATCATCTTGGAGAGTCGGTCAAAGATGACAACCTCAGAAGACCAGATGAGACCACCTCGTGGTTGAGTAAAACACCTTAGGTCATTTGAGATTAAAATGGAGTTACTTCAATATCGAATGGAATAACCTCGAGTCAGGGCAAAATAAGCTCGAAATCATCTTGGGATTGAATGAAATCACCTCAGATCAGGACTAAATTAGGATAGAATCACCTCGAGTTGAATCAAATCACCTTGGATCAAGGTGAAATAAGGATTTTTCATCTCGAGGCTAAATGAAATCACTTAGAGTTAGGATGAAATAAGGATGAAATTACCTCGGGTTGGATTAAATCACCTTAAGTCAAGGCAAAATTAGGATAGAATCACCTTGGGTCAAGGCAAAATTACCAGGGAGTTAAATGAGATCACCTCTGGTTGGGAGAGATCTCAAAAATGAAAGCTTCTGTTCATAGCCTAAATCTGAAAATAAAGACTACAAAACACCATTTCCACTATTCAACACAATCCAAAGGTTAACAAACTCATTTTTATATTTTAACGATAATTGGATAGAGTAAAAGAAAATCTACAACTTCATACATTTGTAGGTTATAGTCCACAAACCAAAACTGGAGCTACAAGATGAAAAATCATATCTCCATTGTTCAGATTATATCACTAGATTTCAAGAACATCCATACAAAATTTTAGCACGATCTAACGGTTAACAAACTCATTTTTGTATTTTGATGAAAACTTAGCACACTAAAAGAAAATCTTTAACTTCATACATTTGTAGGTTGTAGTTCACAAACCAAAACTAGAGTTGTAGACCACAAAACCTTATCTTCACCATTCAAAATGTAGAAAAATAATGAATAGAAATTTGAGAGTAGAGTTTCTTTTCTCTTTGGTTCTTTGAAGAACTATTTGAACTTATCAAAAAATTTTCTTGTGGTATTCAATAGTGACTTATCAAATAAAGCTTCCATCATCGTTTATGGCATCTACATTATACGAAGGTTCATGTTTCTTTCTAAATAATGGATCGAGGTTCCATTCATTCAAATCTGGTTGAGGACGATCATGGGTTCATTTGATATGAACCTGGGTATACTTTTCACCACAAAAGCTAGTTTAAGAGTAAAGGGTTGTTGATAAGTACATAAAAGTGTACATATACTAAGGTTAAATTCATAATTTTACACTTCAAAGTATGATTAACTCTCTCTATTTATGTATATTTCTAGTCTTTGATGTAAAATTTACTTTATTTGTAATTTCAGTTAATTTTTATTTTAATACAGTGAATGTAAAAAGGCCATAACTTTTCATTCAAGAGAGCTATTGAGGTGAATCTTGATCTAGTGAAAAGCTAACTTATTGGACTAAAACATTTATGTTTGATCCAACCATCAATTCGAGCTCTAAGTTATATTGTTAAAGCCATTAAGCAAGCCCATTTACTCTTCCAGTCTAGCCTGATCATGCTTCAGTATTTATCCATATCTTTTGATAGAAATTTTGGATTTACTTTATACATGTGGTAGATGAAAGATGAGTCAATTATCTACAACTTTTATTTTTATCATAGAAGATGAATTATTGAGCTTTGAGGTCATCCATGATGTTTTTATGGTAGCTGGAATCTTTCAACTTCATTTGTCAAAATTTTCAACTTAATTGTCAAATATTATAATTATTTACTTTGACATTTATCTCTCATATTTGCCTATAAATAAGAGGCCTATTTTATATTCTAGAAAGTGTAATAGAATTAGTTTGTAATATATTTTTATAATAAAATTTCGTTCTCTCATCTTTATATCTTTCTAAAGTACTAGTTAAAGTTAAGAAGTTGATACTAAGGATGTATAGTATGTTTTCTAGATCTTACTTTTACTTCAAATATTAAGTTCTTTTTATTAGTTGTATATCCATGTTTTGAAAAATATTTTTAAACATTTAAACTCTTTAATTTTTTTGTAGACATTTGGTACATTGAATGCTTATGAATACTTTCTTTAATTCATTGTAGACATATGACATAAAGAATACTTTGAACATTAAATGTCTTAAATACTTTTCTTATATGTTTTTACTAATTCATTTAAAGGCATAGTTTTAATCAAATATTGATTTTTTGAAGAAAATATATTTTTCATGCATAAAATGATTTTCATCTTCTGATTGCGATAACTCTTTTGTTAATCTCAATTGAGTTAACATAAGAGATCTAGTTTATTATCATCATCCTAAAATATCAATTTTCAAAGAATTAATGTTTTAATTTGTATTTAATCTCTACTTGATAATTCTTCTCTTAAAATTTATCTATCATATATTTTACCTTTGCTAGTGGACCTTAGTTGGATATAAACCAATTAAACTATTGAAAAAACACTTCTTATAGATATGATACTTAGATTCACCGGACTATATTATAACAAGACTACCTATACTTGAGTATAGTAATCTAATTGAGATCATTAAATCAAGTTAGTTAGTGTTTAAAAGTTATGACATATTGTGATATATGGAAGATAATACTCATTTTTAAAGGACTTATCATCATGGTTCATATATTTTATTACTTATTATAGTAAATGATGAAATACATAGATCAAGTGAGAAAATGTTAGAACATGAAAAAAAACACATAAAATGTGGCCATCCATCCTTTACCCATGTTCATGTCTTGATGACTATGATCCCATTAGTTTTCTTGCATTAATTCCATTTACTCATGCATCAACCTTTCCTCTACTCTTTGACAGAAGGAATATTATAAATAGATAAGGTTTTGAAGTCTCTAAACTTTCTAACTTATTTAAAAATATTTACAATATCTGAAAAGAATTTGGAAAAGTTTAAAAGCTCCTCTTTCGCCTTCAAATTACAAAAAATTCAATGGTAAAAGGTATATCAAATTTCTTCTCCATTTGATCTATTTAATGTTTAAATACTTAAAAATATATTTAAATTATTCTCAAGTTTTCTACATCTTCAACATTTGAATTCATTGACTTCAGCTATAAATTCTATAGTGAATATATAGATATAGTTTAGATATAAATATAATATAAATAGATGATCTCTAAGTCTTAAAAAAGATGAGAAACAGATAAAGCAAGAAAACTGGAAGGAAAGAAAGAACCTTATAAGATTGCCTACGAGCAATTTTCTTCAAGGTAATGTAATTGAGGTGGGTATTAACTATTATACATAAAACAAGAAGGAATGGTCGAAGAGAAGAATCTATAAGCATAACAGGTCGTTTTTGGTTATAAACACTAATTTATTTTGCAAAAAATAACTAAAATCAGGGATCTTTTAAAAAAATATTAAGGATTAATTTGTTGTTTCAGCAAATTTTAAGAATGAAAATTTTAAAATATTATTTTATTTCTTCATTTTATTATTTTGACAAATCTCTTAGATAAATATTATTATCCTATTTTTTAATTTATAACTATAAATTCAAATGTTAACTTCTAAAAGAAATACTAAGTAAAATTACATATCAAATAATTATTTGTTATTAAAAAATAATATTAACGTATAAATTTTTATGTATAAATTAACTTGACATAATAAAATAAATTATCACTTAATTTATACCTGTTATTCTTATTAATTATATTAAATTTTTTACTAACTAATATTATTATACAAAATTTTATATTTTTAGCACTACAATTAAATTGACATACTAAATTAAACTAATTTATTTATTTATCTATTTTAAATTTTGTATGAAAATACAAGTGGTTTCGTAAGGTGACACAAGACAAAACATGTTACATGCTATAGATTATACGGAACTTTAGCTTGTTGACACTCTGGGTACTCTCAATCTAAGATCAACTTTGTCACTTCCTAACTCGTGGGTCTCACACGTGACAACCGTCATAGACTCCTAAAATATATTCAATCTCATAGAATATGTTCCGAGAGCCTGTAAAGCCTTTATAAAACATGTTTTCAAAAATATTTACGCAATCCTTCCAATATAGTTCCAACTAAAGACCCAAACTTTAAAATGAATTTCTCAATCAAATCCTAAACACTTCAAAATATATACAAATCATTTCATAAAGTAATCATCCAAATATAATTCTGTGGAGTCGATCCATCCAAAATATAATTCAAACAAAATTTACAAATTCTTTTACAATCCATAGAAAAATGGATAAATAACATTTTAAATTTTGTAAAGATAAACCCAATAGACTATAATCTGATCTAAGTGAGTTGATCTCGAAAGTGTATTTGATATTCTTAACACCTGAAGCGATCACCACCCGAATAAAGCACATATCTTCTTGTCTACCCTGAAACTGGAGAGTAAGGGGGGTGCGTATACGGAAGTATACTACATGAGTGAACTAAGAATATAAATAAATAAATAAACTAATAATATTCTGTCTAAAATAGAAAACATAAGTCAAGTATTTCATAAAACACCTGTTGAAAAATATCTCTTTTAGTTTGAAAACATCCAAAGAATATATATATCGAAAATCATTGGATTGGCTCTCTTTCCCGGCGATTACCCTGGCTCTGGGCATCCCGAGATCGTCAGTGGGTTTTATATGTAGATAAAATAGCTATTTATAAGAATTTATTTTTTTTAATGCAGAAAATAAAATATACATAGTTTAGTTATAAAAAAACAGGCCCACCACTAACGTTCGCCTTGAATTAACCATGTGGTGACATCCGTACTAATCCGACAAGACTTACAGGTAGTCAAATTATCACTTATAATAATAATGTATACACCGTACATCTCCCCCACCTATGAAGTCTCCACTCACCTAGATGATCTCTCTCCTCAGGCCGACCTTAGGTTACCACCAGTAGCTACTGTGAATATACAGGCCTTTATGACCATCATCATCAACAGTATTCCGACCCTCATGCCCATCATCACAAATATGCATATCAAAATCCACATACTCATTATCAAAGCATAAACATATCATAATTTGGCCCATCGCCATCATTCATGTAAATATATATATATATATATATATATCAAATCCAATCCATCATATAAATCATATCTCATTTCAAAATAATATGAAAACATATACGTATATACACAATTTCACATAAACGGAAGTAATATACATAACCACTTATAAAATACTTGCACGTCATTATAATCAAAATCAAAACGAGTTTTAAATAAAATAACAATATAAAAATAGCTCACTCATAATTTAGGGAGGGTATACACTCCTTAATTCCCCTCATTCCTTGGCATGTCACGTGGATTCCTCGTTCGCATACCGTCCCCTAAACATATATATCAAAATATATCAATATATATTTCTAAACCTCGAATGAAACTCATATGTGTGAGATGCATGTTGACCCAAGTTTTTTAAAATCGATTTATATGTGTGAATGGCTAAAATCTTTGTTATTTATTCAATTATCAATATATTATTACCACGAACTCACATTTAGGCTAAACTAATGTATTTCGATTCATTTCTATGAAATTGATGAGTGAACCCTCTACAGGCTCACCGAAACAATAACTTGATTACTGTTTATGCCTAACTAAAATTTTTAAATTCGCACCCAAAGCTTCCTAACGACTTACCCAACCTTACTATAATCTAAATAACCCATAAAAACCACAATGCATGTGACGAAACTAACAAAAATCACCCAGATGAACCGTAAAACCCATGCGAATGAAAGTTGATAAAACACGAATTGAAGGCTACAAACGGATTAGAAATGATACTACTAACCTTGTAGAATCATTGGTTTGTTTTAATTTCGCTTTGAGGCCAAAAAATCCCAAAATGTATGTTGAAAACCCTAGCTCCCCTTTTTATTTTTTGCGTTTCTACCATCAAATTGATGCTCCCATGCAGTTAAAGATGGAAAATGTGGATGATGTGTGAAGAGAAATCAAGAATATGGCAAGAATTCAGGTGAGAGGTAGAGAAAGCAGAGAGAGAATGTAGGAGAGAGGGAGGAAACAAAAGAGGAGAAAGAAAAGAAGAAAACAATGTGAAATCTGGGGTCTTAACCCCTTATTTATAGAAAAATGATAAAATTATCATTTTGCCCTTAAATAATGCAAAGAAGAAACTTCTAGAAGAGGGTAAAATCATCTTTTTTCATGGTTTAGTTAAACGAATTGAGGATTCGTTCGAACGAACTGATGCCTTCAATCGAACGAAGCCTCTAGCACTTCTCAAAGTCAGGGAGTTTCCAAATTATTGATCGAACAAACTCTATTTTTTCAAACGAACCAAGTTTTAACTGAATGAATAATTCATTCGATCGAACAAATCACTCTATTCGATTGATCGAACCCGTCAAAATAAAATTTTTCACTTGAATCCTCCTTAAGTTAGAAAATATTATTGGGGTCCCATTCAAAATAAAACTATCTTTTAATTACGTTGAGGTCCTTGTGTTTACAACCTCAAAATTTTATCTTAATCAACTCCAATCCCTAAAATAAATAGAAAATCGTGCTGATGTGTCAACAGTATACAAGATGGATGTAAATGCATATACAGTAAAAATATAAAATTATCGTTATGTCCTTCAAATCTGGACACAGGGCTCATAAGAACTGTCCTCAGTACCTTAAAGAAGGTACAAGTAGCTCTATGATGATCAATTATGAATTAAGTATTACTTTATATCTTCATTCATGGATATCGGATTTAACAGCTACATCTCATGTTTATGTCTCTCAACAAATATTACAGAATTGTTTAGTATTGTCTAGAGGTGAGATTGTACTGATAATGACTAATGGGGCAACAGTTGCTGCTGAAGGCAAAGGATTTTGCGCACTTAGATTATCTAGTGGACACATTCTCAAATTAAATTTTATGTTGTATTTTACTCTTGAAAATTCTATGGTCTAAATCATGCATAAATTGTAAGTTTTTCACTTTAAAACCTTAGGCTAATTGCATGGAAAATAAGATGTAATTAAATGAATTACTTGAAGGCTTTAGTTAAATGCTTTGAGTGCTTGATGATGAGATGAAGACAAGAGCTTAAAGCTTAGCTTCTCTCCACTTGACACCATCCCCATTTCTTCTCCACTTGACCAAACCAAGAAAAAGAGAAAGCCAAAATTATTTCTAATTTGCTTAATGGAAAATATTAAAAAAACAAGACTTTAATATTTTTCATTTCTTTTTCAATTAAATAAACACACATTTATCTAATAAATATCTTATTTAATTGAATTATTATGTGATACAACCAAAACCATGTTACATGGATGCAACCATAATGTGAGAGTAACCAATAGGTATTTTACAAAATGGATTACACTTGGACAAATCAAATTTATCCAAGTGTACAAATTTTAACCATTAACATTTTTCATATTTATCTAATTATTTAATAATTAAAACAATTAGATAATGATCAACTGAATTAACAAATTAATTAAGATAAAGTATTTTCATAAAATACGTAAATATGTTATAATTACCATAATACCTTTGGTTACATTTGCACATAAGGGTAAAATGATCTTTTCTATTTAAATTAAATAATTTAATTTAGATTTTATTATTTTATATTAAAATTATATTTTAATATATTTGATAATCACAATTATCAAATTTAGATATGTAATTTATAATAAATTACTTTCATGTATCATATAAGGATAAAATGGTTATTTTGCACTAAATTAAACAATTTAATTTAGTTTTCACTATTTGATCTTAAAATCATATTTTAACATATTTGATAATCAATATTATCAATTTTGTCAAGTAATTTATATTAAATTATCTTTTGATATCCATATATCATCTCATTAACATTTTAAAGAGTATTTAATATATATAACAATTATACGTATTATTTCGACCTTTTTCTATATTATCATGAGGGTGCTAACCCTCTCTTAATAACATTTTATCTCTGTCTTAGATGAACGAATGTTAGAGGATCTTGGTGGACCATGAAGGTTCATTATGACTCTACCATGAATATATACCGAACATTTCAACTCTGAATATTCCGGTTGCTCATCGACTATGGTTAGTATCTAACAATGCGTCATAGTCTCTAAGTTACGATAAAAAGTATCTTCATCAAACCTTTCATCGATTGCACATAACGTGTGAGTAATATCCTTTCGTTATCGTATGCTAATCGAGATAGGGGTTCATGGACTGTCAAAATCCTAATCTCAATTCTTATTCGAATCATCGATCATATGTCAATATTATACTGTGGCTACAGACTTATAATCAAGACATCATATCGACATTCAATTAAAAACTTGACTCGAATTGAGATAACGATAATTCTCAGTCCAATATGTCAAGCCAATAAATCCCATCTTAACTGTTAACCGAATATTTATATGAATAAAGCATACCCAAATCAGCTTCTTATATAAGGCTCCTCCTTACTGTACTCAAGCTATGGGATATGATGATAGTTGTTCGGTTGATTATTACCCTGTCCAAAGGTTCTTGCACAGTTCTCTCATATTCAGCATTAAGAACTTGTGGCTTCATCAAGAAGTAGGATTCTTGCTCTTGCTATTGCAACTCTACTTCTGGCCTCCTGATAGTTGAATTCCATGCTCGCCAACATTTGTATCTATTCCCTTGTCAAACGCAACACAAATATTCAAGGTTGTGAAAGTTAAATTTAAAAGAAAGAACAAACAGCATTTTGAATGTGTAATACCCAGTTGTTGTTTTTTAATTTCTTTGCTTCCAAAATGACCATCCCACTCTTTTTTACTCTTCATTTCACGTTTTGAATTCAAGGATGATTTTGGCAACACAGCCAACGACTCATTTTGCAATTAAAAAAGCAGAAACGAATTCAGTCCCTCATCCTTCCCCAACTCCACAAAAACACACATATTGCTTCCATTGTTTATGCTCTCTGTTTCCCTCTTTTTTCATCAAATTTCCACCATTTTTCTTCATTCTTTTTGTTACAAATCAACAAAGTTACATGCCCTAAACACTTTAAAACCATTCATTGAGGGATTTGGTGATGAATCAAGCATAAAGGAGTTAGGGTTTGTGAACGTTTGGGTTTTTTTGTTCTGTTGGAGAATCAAGCACCCCTAAGACAATTACCTCCTCGGTAAGTTTTTTAATTTTGTTTAGAGCATGATTTCATGTTTGATTAATTCCTTATTATATTTTAGGTTTAGGGTTTAAGGTAAATTTAGGGTTTTAGGGTTTTTGATGTGTTAGGGATAAATTGAAGTTGTTAGAAGTGGGTAGGTGTTAACATTTTGTCGGAGGTGATGCATAGTGGCAACACGTTCGAACCTAGTTTTGATTGCAAAAGGATATGTTATCGTGCAAAATTTATTATTATAAGAAATTAGGAGTAAAACTCGTGTATTAATTGATAGATTCAAATTGTAAAAAAAAATAGATTTTTGAACAGAGAAATCTTGTTTTTAAATTCATTTAAATATATGTATTTTGAGTATTGTACTTATAATTATAATAAATGTGTTATAAATATATCAAGGAGTGATTGTTTAATCCATAATAACCTGATTCTTATTTGGAATTTTTTGGTAGTCTATAGTAAATGGATATTTATATATTTTATCCTTATTATCTTTTAATTTTAAAATATTTAGTAGCAAATAATTATTAAATGTTAAAAAGATAAATTATTTTATATATTATGCTTATGATAAATGTTAAATTTTCTTGTATTTTATAAATATTTATGTAAAAGAGATGTTGTGTATATGGATTGAGACTAAAGGAGACAGATTATGATTTGGCTGTAAATGTTTTATTATGATTCTTATTACTTGAATTTGTGACTTAAATTTTATATGTTTTATAATCACCTACATGTTATTATTTTGCATGGGTTCATATGTTTTGTACTTTCGACCTAACGTTCAAATGATGTATATTCATCGTGTGAATGGTTTTGTACATCTCTTTATATATTATAAATTTATACATATATTCTTTTGTCTATGAGTATATTGGTTTGTAATTATCATGGTATTGCTAGGTATGAAGCCCTTACTCTCTGATTATCAGTTTTATACATGATATATATTATTTTTATCACAAATTATTAATCAAGTTTGTCTAAGATTTATAGGAATAGAATATTCCTGTTTTCATACTGTCTCGATCTCGATTTCGATGGTTCACAAATTGGCAGCCAACCCTTCCCGAACACCTGATTTGTAAGCTTTAATTAAAGATTCATTGACTTTAGCTGAAGCTTCGTTCTCCCTGGTAAATGATGGGACGTGAATGGATAGTGGTCATTAAGATTGTATATATATAAGTGAAAATTTAAGTATTAATCGTGGTAAGCATTCTTACTGTTCTGATAGCACCAATTGTCTGTTCAGCTACCGTTGCTGCCACTGAATAAGCGGTTTGTCCCTCGGAAGTCAGCTTTGTTATGAAAATGGACATAACAGCACCACCAATGAAAAGAGCTGGAGTGGACTGACAAGGGTGAGAAGCCATCCCCTGATAAATGCAACAAAATTTCCTCCAACGAAAGTTGACAAGAGCTGTATGAACTTCCCAACCTATGTCGAGGAAAAAAAATGTAATAAAAAAAAATGTAATCAACAGAACATTTTGACTCCTCGGATGAAGAGGTGAGAACCTAAGGCCTTCGTAGTAAATGAATACCTTCTCCCCCAGAGCATCTTGAATAAGTACTATGTCACCTGACATCCTTTGAATAATTTCTCCAGTGTGACTTTCCACATTAAAGAATCCAATGTCTTGCCTCAGTATCGTTATCAAGTATAACTTGTTGGAGTTTTTGGAGAGAGAGGAGTTTGAAAAAGAGAATATTTTTCTACATATTATTTATATTGAACACACCTATTTATACATATAAAAATAATAAAATAATTTTAAAATATACTAAATCCCTAATTTATTTAAATCAAATAAATCTTC
>JAVXUL010094460.1:0-21471 GCA_035590515.1 Trichilia minutiflora | reverse complement strand
AATTTGATAATTTTGATTATCAAACATATTAAAATATAATTTTAATATAAAATGATAAAATCTAAATTAAAGTGTTTCATTTAATAGAAAAAATTATTTTACCCTATGTGTAAATGTGACCAAGGATATTATGGTAATTATATCATATTTATATATTTTACAAAAATACATTATATTAATTAAATGGTTAATTAATTTGATAATTATCCAATTGATTTAATTATTCTATAATTAAATAAAATGAATGAAAGTTAATGGTTAACATTGTGCCACTTGGATGAATGTGATTTGTCTAACTGTGTTGAATTTGTCAAATGCACATTAGTTACAATTACATCATGGTTGCAACCATGTAACATGGTTTTACATTATTTTCAATTATTATATTATATTTGTATGATAAATATAAATTAAAATAATTGAAATAAAAATGAAAAATATATAAACCAATCATTTTTCATTTATTTGGCAAAAAATTGATAAAAAATTGGCTCTCTCTCTTCGAGCATGATTCGGTCAAGTGGAAAGGAATTGGGGGAAGGTGCAAAGTGAGGAGAGCATAAGCTTTTGTACTTTGTCTTCATCACATCTTCAAGCCCTCAACTAGTCTTTTAAAAGCCCTAAGGTAATTCTATCTAAATTCCATTGTTTTCCATGCAGTTAGCCTAGGGTTTTAATGTGAAAAACTTACAATTTATATATGATATAAGCCATATAATATTCATTATCATGACATATAAATCGAATATATATATTATCATGATAAATGATAATATATTTAGAAAATACTTACTTTATTAATTAAAAGATTTACAAGAGATTTTTAAAGTCATAATCATAGATCACATCATGATTAGCTTTTAGGGTATATATCTCTTTCAATCTTCTACTTGCACTCAAAGCCCAACATCTCTATGATAAAGACTCATTTTTCTAAAATGGTCTTTATACATCTTTTAAGATAAGACTTTGGTGAATGGATTTGTAATAGTTTGTTCTAAGGTTATTTATTCAATGTAGATATCTCCGTAAAATATGTTCGAATTTCTTATAAGACCTAAGTTCCTTGACTTGTGCTATAGCCTTATTGTTATCTCAATATAGTGGAATAGAATCAACAATGGTAGGAACTACATCAAGTTCAATCATGAACTTTTTCATCTAAATGCCCTCCTTAACAGTATCTGAAGCTGCTATATATTCCGATTCTAGTAACTTCTTATTTAAAACTCTTCCAACTTACTACTCTACCATTTAAGGTAAACATGTATCTTGCAGTTGATTTGCTATCATTTTTATTCGACTAAAAACTTAAGTCAATGTCACCCTCAAGTATCAAGTTATATTCTCCATGTATGAGAAACAACTTGTTAATCCTTCTCAAGTTTCAAGCCTACCAGTGACTCTCACCTAGATCAGCCTAAAACCTACTTTTAATATTTAGAACATAAGTTACATCGAGCCTTATACATAATATAGTACACATGATATAACCAATTTATCAAAGCATATGAAATCCTATTTATGTATTCTCTCTCTGATTGTGTTTTAGGAAACATTTTCTTAAAGAGAGTAACTTCATGACACATTGATATATATCCTTTTTTTTTTATGCTAAATCTTATTCGCATTTTATCTATGTACGTAAACTGGGATAATTTCAACATCTTATTAGATCCATCGTAATAGATCTTTATGCCCAATATGTAGGATGCTTTTCCTAAGTCTTTCATAGAGAAAATAGATGATAACCAAATCTGTACTTATTGTAACATTCTTATATTATTCCTAATAAGCAGTATATCATCTACATACAACACTAAGAATCTCACTTTACTCCTATTAACCTTTCTGTAAACACATAGAACATCAGGAATTTTGATGAAATCAAACTCTTTGATTATATTATCAAAATGTATCTTTCATAATCTAGAAGCTTGCTTAAGTCTATAAATGTACTTTTGTAGTTTGCATACTTTATTAACTTTTTTAACAGATATAAAACCCTCAAGTTGTATTATGTACAAATCCTCTTCTAAATAACCATTAAGAAAGATAGTTTTAACATCCATTTGTCATTCTCATAGTTATAGTAAATAGATTTAGTAAGTTAAATTTGAATAGACTTAAGTATGGCTACCAGTGAAAATGTTTCATCAAAGTTAACTCTTTATTTTTGACAAAATCTTTTACTACCAACCTTACTTTATAAGTCTTCGTTTATCCAGTAACTTTAGTCTTTCTTCTAAAAACCTATTTATACTCAATAGGTACAATACCTTTAAGTGGTTTTATCAAAGTCTATACTTGGTTGGAATACATGGAGTCTGTCTTAGATTTCATGGTTTTTAGCCACTTTTCAGACTCAATATTAATTATTATCTCGTTGTAGGTTATAAGATCCTCATCAATAGTGAGAAAAATCTTAGATCCACCTTCATCGTGATATCTTATTTGTTTATAAGGTGATCTTTATATCTTAGTCAACCTACGAATCTCAGTGTTTATAGATTTTTGAATAGGTTCCTTTGAAATTTGAGTGTTAATTTGTAGTTAAGAAATTTAAAATTTTTTTTTAAATTTTATTTTATTGTTATTATTTCCATCTTTGAGAAACTTTTTCTCTAAGAAAATAGTAGCATGCTTAGAAACAAATACAAGTTATTCTTCAGTATAGAACTGTATCCTATAGACTTTCTCAAATACCCCATAAAATTATATGTAATACTCTCAGATTCAAGCTTATCGAGGTTAAGCCTTTTTACATGGGTTTGAAAACCCCAAAACTTTAACATACTTAAAGTTAACCCATTTTCCATTTTCATATCCGTTATGGAACTTTAGACATTAATTTTATTGAAACTCTGTTCAAAATATGGTTAAGAATTTCGAGAGTAAATTCTTAAAGGAATACTGAAAGATCGGTATAGCTCATCATAGAACATATTATATTTAATAAAGAACGATTTTTTCTTTTAGATACACCATTCAACTATGATATAACTGGAAGAATCTATTGAGATACAATTCCCTGAGCTTTGACATAATTTAAGAACTCATAACTTAAGTATATTCACCTTCACATTTAATCATAAGGCTACAATACTTTTACTGAGTTGGTTTTCTATTTCATTCTCATATTCTATGATTTTCAAAAGTTTCAAATTTGTTTTTTAATAGTAACACGTATCTAATTCTCAAAAAATCATTAGTGAATATAACAAAATAAGAATAACTGTCTCGAGCATATGTCGACATTGCTTTACATACACTTGTGTGAATCAAAAATAAAACATCTGATACTTTATCACCATATCTCACAAATGATAATTTTGTTGTTTTATTCATGATTCAAGATTTACAAGTTTTAAATAATTCACAATCATTTATATCTAAGTATCTCTCTTAAATTGACTTGTCTAATATTTTCTTACTAATATGTCTTGATCAATGATGCCACAAATAAGTTATATTTAAATTATTTCGTTTTTTTCTTATTAGTATGTTAAACATATAAAACTATATCAGATATCTCAAAAATGTACAAATTATTATACAATATACCATTACCAAATAACTTATTATTTAGTAATAATTTACAACAATTGTTTTAAAGCATAGCTTAAAACTGATCTCCTCAAGTTTTAATATAGAAACAATGCTTTTAACTATACTTGGTACATAATAATAGTTATGTAATTCTAATACATGATCATTAGCAATATCATATATACAATGCATATAACAATAAAGTAGCTCTTGCTCCATTGCTAATACACATATGGATTTCATCCTTTTGTAAATGTCTAATATTTGTCAAAACCTGTATATCATTATAAACATGAGATACACATCTGGCATCTAATACCTATAAGGAGCTATTCCTTTCTGACAAATTAATTTTAATCACGAATATACTTATAGAGGCTGAAATAATAACTTGCTTCTTTTAGCCTTCATTGTAAGATACTACTTGTAATTTCTCTTCTAGTGTCTGTCAATTCTATAATGAAATAAATACCTTTAAACTTTTTCTCTGACTCTTTTCCTATGTTCTTTTGAACCCTACTTTTTTTTGTGTGATTTCTTTTTCTTGTTAAACTTGCTAACCTTTTCTTATGAAAACTAGATTTTTAACATATTATACAACTTTATTAAGGATGCATCAATATTATTCATATAGAAGTTGGTGATAAAATTGTTAAAGGTGGGTGTAAGAGACTAAAGGATAAGTTAATTCAAAACTTATGTTTAAAACAAAATCTCAAATCATCAAGATGTACCATCCTCCTTTCATTTCATAAATGTTTGTCTCCCTTCTTCTAATGCAACTTCTGACATGAAGTTAAGCATTGAAAAAAATAAAAAAACATAGGTAATCCGTCCACACATTAAAGCAATTTTAATTGTCCGAATCCAGTTAGAGAAATATTCAGAATAATTTAGTTTTGTAGAAACTAATATAGTATGAAGTGGGTCATGCAAAACAGACATTTTTAATCTATATTAAACATGTTAAAACAAATAATACAGACTTGATCATTATTTGTATTAAAATTTAATAAATAAAAAAATTAAATCTTAAATTGTTCATATTATTTTAATCGAAATGCACAATCTTTTAATATACAAATCGGGAAATGAATCATATTATTTTCTAGTAGGTATTAAAATCCCAATCAATTTGAATAACTAAGCTTGTATGATACAACAACTCATATATTCCTTAATTAGGTAGGTAAATTCTTATCAATTGTAGCACTTACAACTTTCAATATTATTTAGCCTCTAAAATTTTATGATCTTTTATGACACAACAAATTATAAATTATGGTTAAGTCAAACTAACATTTCTTATTGATAAAATTTCATCATATAGCCCTTGTGTGATACAATAAAAACCACATGACTATACTCAGGTCAAACATCTCATGTAAATGTATTAATTTATGATGACAAAGAAATAGACCTTGTGTGACACAACAAATCACATCTCATTGTCAAATTCAGTTAATATATAAATATTGAAAATGCTATGTCAAATATTCTCAATATTCAACATTACCACTTAATATTAATTTCAAAGATATTTTATTAATAAATTAGGTCTCATTAAAAATTTTACATGTTTATGACATTTATAACTAACTACGTTAACATGTATAGTACATTTATTCCAAGGTATAACTATTTTATGAACAAATCAAATAATCAAAGGCATATATTTTAGATGATATATGTGTAACCATTTAAAATAAAATCAAGCTTATTTATTACTTAACATTTAAGTTCTAAGATGTATCTACATCTACTCAAAACTAATAACAATTATTAGGTATGAAAATTTTATAAGAAATATTCATACCAAAAACAAGCATCAAGTTACATATCTAAAATGAACTTTTGGTCAATTTAGCAAATTTGACAATTTATGTTGTATGTTTTTTTTATAAATTATCCAACTCATGAATAATTCATCAAAACATGAAATGGTGCTAAATTTGACCTAGTAAGACTATTTGGGTGATATATAATGTATATGAAACCATTCCATGAAAAATTACTCAATAATTAAACATTTTATGCTATATGTGCATTTTATCGAAATTATCACCCATACTTAACATCCAACACTTGAACAGCTAATATAAGTTTAAAATAATCCGACCTTGATTCAAAATAGCCATCAAATCATTCTCTAACCATTGAAAAAAATCCAGTAGCAACTTTTCACAACATTTAGAAAAATTGTCATTTTTCTTAAAATCCAGACTATTTTTGTAAAATCAATTTCGACAACGTTTAACATCAATAAATTTCTAAATTTTTTAGATTTTAAACATTTTGATATGAGTATAAAATGATCACAAAAACAGGGTATAAAGGGTAGCAAATACTTCCAAATCATTTCACACAAACTTGGCCTACCAAAACTATAACTAGCCGATTTTCACCAAGATTCAAGCCCATTTCAATACCATATCATCACATATTCATAATGTACTCAGTATATAATCCTAATGATCTAATGCTATAGTAAGAATCTAGCTAGTTTTGTATCCTAAAATATCAAATATAAGTTTGTATGCTAAGAATGTAGGCATTCAGTAAAAATAAACATAATAAAAAGCTAAATGAGAATATATCCATTTTCATGCTTTCTTGAATTTTTTTTCATAATCTTTGAAACTTTAGGAAGTCAAATTAGACTTCTCTCTAGAGAGTGATGCTCTTGATCCTTAATTCGCCTTTTTGATCATGCTCAAATTCAATCAAAACATTTTGATTGAATTAAGGTTTTTCAACATAAACCCTACAAAATTAAACACATGAAAATCAATTTCAACATTTGAAATTGACCACATTAAATTCTAGATCACTTATTAAGAGACTTTAATGCACCTTTAATTGATTAAAATGATCAATTTTTAATGACCATCTCATGCCTTAAATGATTCGATAACAAGGTGAAAATAAAACCCTTTTGTTTTTCTTTTTCATTTCATAAATGATAATTAATTGCAATAATTATAATAAAATTACCTATTTATATTTTTTATTTAATTAATATTTAATTAAATAAAAAATATAAGAAAAATATGGTGTCAAATGCACAATTAAAGGCGACAAATGGGTTGGGTTTGTGAATAGTAAAAGTTTGACACGATTTGACCCATTAAAAGGATTTGTAGGGTTAAGAGATTAGGCCCACAGGTCAGGCTCAGCACGAGCTTATGAAAGACTCGGGCTCAATACGAGACCGTACCAAGCCCAGCCTGACCTATAAACAGTGTCAAATATATAATTAAATTAATAATATATTATTATTAAAATAATTTTTTGAACCATAAACCTGGCCTGTGAACCCGACTCATAGGTTTGATATGACATTGCCTTTATAAGTCGTGTCAAGCCTTCATTTTTTTATCGAGCCTGTTTTAACTCGGCACATTAGTCCATAAGGGCCCATTATTGGGGGTTGTACTGGACAATATCGGCCCGTTTATCATCTTTATGTATAGTGAAGATGGAGACACAACTTATGCATATTCATCCTCCATTTGTCATATAAGTATAAGGTTAAGATTATAATACTTGTCAAAATTTTATTTGTTAGGCTGAAATCTTAATACATATCACTTATACCATAATTAAGCTTAAGTTAATCAATCAAATTACTTTAACTTAATATATTAAAGTGATGCATAATTTAAACAGGAAATTTTAGAGTTAATTTATGACAAGACTCAATGAGTTCATTGTAAAGATGACAGTAGACGATATAACTGAATTAAACTCTTAATTTTTTTATATCCGAAATTAAACTCTTTAATTCTTATTATTTAATTAATTTTTTACAAGATTAATTAAATATGTCTACAAGTTAATATTGACACCTAATCATACAATACAACCCGCAAATTACAATGAAATGCAAAGCTTTAAGAATGAACTTTCTCATCATCCGTTACTATGTAATTTAATCCTTCTATCACACAATACTCTGATCAAATTAGAGGTATGCTATAATTGTCAAACCCTTTTAGATCCAATACTATGTATAATAAATAATAGAATGCGACTCTATTGTGTATCACAATTGAGAACACACTTCTCAATCATACACAATATATTGCCTCGATCGAGAACTTCATGAGTGAAATCTAAATTATTCATATAGAGCATCATACCTCAAACACTAAGGCTAATGGATCCTTTCTTGAACACTCACACACTTCCATGAATGTCTCACCATATCCAATGATTATCTATCACAAGTCTAAATATAGACTTGCCCTGAGTAGTATCAAAGTATGATAATTCACCCACAAGATAACCATGGTATTGTAAAGTCTAAGGATCACTTACATAACTGATACGACAAATGTCCAAGTGATGATTAAGTGTAATTAGCATTTGTACAATTTGTATGAGTATGTTCAGTGAACTTATACTCAACCAATGAGCACCTATACACTTCCTTTAGTATCTTCACACAAGTAATCTATGAAATCGATTATCCTCTATTGCATATAGCAAGGATAGTGTATACTAGTCTTTTCGATACTATAAAAGCCCCATTTTATAGTCCTACGACCAGGACCATTTAGGAATAATGCTATCAATACAGTGTGTATCTCATAAATATGAACTCATCATAACAGTGTATATTATATACATTCCATGAGTTTTATCATGCCATGTAAATCAAACATACATATTGCCATGATAAATGACAATATAAATAAAAATACTTATTTTGTTGATCAAAAGAATTTTAAGAGATTTTAAAGTCACAATCACAGATCACATCGTAATTTATTTTTAGGGCATATATCTCTTTCAATCTCTCAATTGCATTCAAAGCCAATCACTTCCATGACAAAGACCCATTTTTCCAAATTGGTCTTCGATCATCTTATGAGGTAAAGCTTTGGTGAATGAATCTGTAATATTTTGTTATGAGGGTATTTATTTAATGCGAATATATTCACAGAATGTGATTGAATTTCTTATGAGACCTTAGTTCCTTGGCTTGTGCTATAGCCCTATTGTTATCCTAATATAGTGAAATTGGATTAACAATAGTAGGAACTACTTTAAGTTCAAAAATAAACTTTTCATCCAAACGCCCTATTTATAGCATCTAAAGTTGCTATATATATTCTGCTTCTATGGTGGAATCTATAGTAACAACAGTATCTTTCTGTTTGAAACTCATCTAACTTATTGCTCCACAATATAAGGTAATACACATTCTAAAATTAATTTGCTATCATCTTTATTCGACTAAAAAGTCGAGTCAGTGTCAACTCAAGTACCAAGTCAAATCCTCCATATATGAGAAACAATTCTTCAGTGATTCTTAAATACTTTAGAATTATTTTCACACATTTTTAGTGATTCTCACCTGGATCAATCTGAAACATGCTCATAACACTTAGAGCATAAGCAACACTGTGCCTCGTATATAGTATAATATACATGATGAAACCACTTGCCAAAACATGTGGTATCCAACTCATATATTTTCTCTCTAATTGTGTTTTAAGAGACGTTCTCTTAGAGAGAATAACTCCATGATACATCTATATATATTCTTCTTTGGAGTTTTCTATATTGAATCTCATTAGCACTTTATCTGTGTATGTAGACTAGGATAATCCTAACATCTTATTAGATCTATCACAATAGATCTTTATGGCCTATATGTATGATACTTGTCCCATGTCTTTTATGGAGAAAATAGACGATAACTAAATCTTTATTAATTGTAACATTCTTGCATCATTCTCAATGATTAGTATGTCATCTACATACAAAATTAGAAATGTCACCATGCACCCACTAACCTTTTTGTAAACACATAGATCATCAAAATATTTTTGATGAAATCAAACTCTTTGATTATCTCATCAAAATATGTGTTCCATAATTGAGAAGTTTGCTTAAGTTTATAAATAAACTTCTATAGCTTACATACTACCTTGGCATTTTCAGTGGATATAAAACCCTTAGGCTATGTCAAATACACATTCTCTTCCAAATAACTATTAAGGAAGGCAATTTTAACATTCATTTGTCATATCTCATAATCATAGTATATAGCTATAGCAAATAAAATCCTAATAGAATTAAGCATAGCCACAAGTAAAAAAATATTTCGTCAAGGTCAACTCCTTACCTTCAACGAAAATCTTTTATTATCAACCTTACTTTATTTCATCCAATAAGTACAATACCTTCAGATGGTTCAACCAAAATTCATACTTGGTTGAAATCTATAGAGTCCATTTCGGATTTCATGGTCTTCAAGTCACTTCTCTGAGTCTATACTACTTATCTCCTCATTATAGGTCATAAAATCTTCATTAACAGTGAAAAAAAACTCAGATCCACCTTTTTCATGATATCCTAATTGACCTATATATCTTAGTGTTGACAGATTTTGAATAAGCTCCTTTGAAGTTTAAGTGTTAGTCTATGGTTGAGAAATTACTAAAAATTTCTTTAAGTTTTATTTTATTGCTACCATATCTATCTTTGAGAAACTCTTTCTCTAAAAAAATAGCCTGCTTAGAAACAAACGTATTTTGTTTTTTAGCATAATAGAACTAGTATCTAATAGACCCTCTTAGATACCCATAAAACTGTATCTAACACTTCAAACTTCAAACTTCTAGGGATTAAACCTTTTCCCCTTTCATATCTCATATGAAACTAAAGACACCGATTTTAGAAACTTTATTCAAAATATGGTTAGCAATTTCAAGAGCAGATTCTTAAAAGAATACTGAAGATTGGTATTGCTCATTATGGAACATGCTATATCTTATAAAGCACGATTTCTCCTTTGCAGATACAATAATCAATTATAGTGTAGCTGAAAGAATCTATTGGGATAAAATTTCTTAAGCCTTAAGAGAATTTAAAAATTATGACTTAAGTATTTACCCTCACGATCTAATCGAAAGGATTTAATACTTTTATTGAGCTGGTTTTCTATTTCACTCTCATATTCTATGAATTTTTCAAAAGTTTTAGATTTGTGTTTCAACAAGAACATGTATCCAATTCTTAGAAAAATCATTGATGAATATAATAAAATATGAATAACCATCTTAGCATATGTCAACTTTGGTCTACATACATATGTATGAACCACAGATCAAATATCTGATACTTATCACCATTTTCAATAAATGATAAGTTGGTCATTTTACCCATGATGCAAGATTCACAAGCTATAAATGATTCAAAATTATTTGTACCCAAGTAACACTCTTAAATTAACTTGTGAAATCTTTTCTCACTAAAATAACCTAAGCATCAACGCTATATAGTAGTCATATTTAAATTATCTTATTTTTTTATTAGTATGTTCGTTAAACAACATTATATATGCAGTGCCTACAGCTAATGTAATAACTTTTACTGCATTACTAATACGTATTTGGATCTCATCCTTTCTGTAAATACCTACCGTTTGTCAAAATCTGCATATCATCATAACCTTGAGATGCATGTCTAGTATTTAATACTCATAAGAAACTAATCCTTTCTGACAAATTTATTTCAATCACAAACATACCCTAAGAGCTTGGAATAACAACTTATTTCTCATTTGCCTTCATTGCAAGATACTCTCGCAATTTATCTTCCAGTGCCCATCCATTTATCAATGAAAATAGGAACCTTTAAACTTTATCTTTGATTATTTTCCTTTGTTCTTTTATCCTCTACTTTGGGTTTATGTGATTTCTTCTTCTTGTTAAACTTGTTAACCTTTTCTTGTGAAAACTAGAAGAATCACCAACCATTATCATAGTATTATCAGATTTCTTATCGAATAAGATCTGACACTTAGCTATTATGAATATATTATGCAACTCTGTTTAAAATGCATCAATGTTATTCACATAAAAGGTGGCGATGAAACCACTAAAGATAGGTGTGAGAGACTAAAGATAAGTTCTATACTGAGCTCATCTCTTTCTCTCCTTTTCCTATGCACCATCTAGTATGACTTTAGGTATTAGAGAATCGAGAATAATGAATTTTGTACACACATTAAAACCTTTTATTTGTGCAAAATAAATCAGAAAAAAATTTAGGATTATTCAGTTTTATAAACTAATATCATACGAAGTAGATGATAAAAAGAAGACAACTTTAAACTATATTAAACATACTATCATAAATATTGCAGACTTGATCATAATGAGTATAGAAATTTAAGAAATAAAATAAATTAAATCTTAAATTGCTCCTACTATTTTGTTCAAAATTCATAACCTTTTGATATGCAAATCGGGAAATGAATCTCATTATGTCCTAGTGTGTATTGGAATCCCAATTAACTTGAATAACATAAGTTTGTGTGACACAATAACTCATACATTCCTTAACCAGGTAGGTAAACTCTTACCAATTATAACTCAAACAACTTCCATTATTATTCAGCCTCGAGAATTTTATGACCTTGTGTGACACAACAAATTATAAATTACAGTTAAGTGAAACCAACATTTCTTATGAACAAAGTTTCATCATATAGCCCTTATGTGACACAACAAAGCTATATGACTACCTTAGGTCAAACATCTCATGAAAAATATATTAATTCATAGAGACAAAGAAATGGACCTTGTGTGACATAATAAACCACAGCACGTTGCCAAATTCAATCAAGACATAAATGTTAGAAAGGATATGTCAAATATTCTTAATATTCAACATTACCACTTAATATTAATTACAAAGGGATTTGTTATTAAAAAGGTCTCATTAATTATTACATGTTTATAACACTTAGAAAACATGTTTATGACATTCATAATTACTTACATCAACATTTAATGCACAATCATCATATGAATATTTCAGTCAAGGGCACACACACAAGATAATGTACATGTAATCATTTAAAATAAAATCATGCTTATTCATACTTGGCACTCAAGTTCTTAGATATATCTCTACATATACCTTATTAGCCTTAACAAAAATTAATCAATTTTAAACTCTTGAAATTGATCTTATCTAAGCCTTAATCACTTTATAAAAGGTATGAATCCATTTTTAATTGATCAAAATCATCAAAATTGGACACCCTTTTCAAGGCACTTAGGTTTCGGCCAAATTTCAAAATAAAGCCTATTTTTGTTTTTAATATTTCTTTTCCATCAATATTGATAATTCAATAATAATCTTTAAATGTAATAACACTTATTACTAATGGAAATTCCATAAGAAATATTCATACAATGAACAAGCATCAAGTTACACATCAAAATGAGCTTATGGTTATGTTAGCAAATCCGACAACTTATGTCGCATGTTTTTCGTAAATCACTCAACTATTGAATAATTCATCAAAATATCAAATTTATGCCAAATCTGACCTATGAGGATAATTTGGATGATGTATAATACCCACAGAACCATTCCTTGCAAAACTGCTCGACAATCAAACAATTGCGCTACTCGTTCCAGTTGCCAAAAAATGTGATCTATAATCGGTATCCAACATTTGAACACCCAATATATGTATAAAACAAATCCTTATTGAATCAAAATAGCAATTGAAACAATTCTGAACCATTAGAAAAAATTTTGGCAGCAAGTGATTGCAAGCAAGCGAAAACTGTCTAGGTTTTTCGCCAAATAAAGAGCTGTTTTTGCACATTCATTTCGGGCAACATGCAACATCATTTAAAATCCAAAATTTTCAGATTTCAAATAATTTGAATGCATTATGAAATGATCACAAAACATGGGCATGAAGTGACAGCAAGCACTCTCAATCATTTCACACAAACTTGGCTTACCAAAACTGAATTCAACTAGTTTTTCACCAAGATTCAAGCTCATTTCATCATCCCATCAACACATATCCATAATATACTCAATAACCAGCCCCTATGTTCTGATACCATTATAAGTTTCTAGCATACTTAGTGTCCTAAATACATCAAATGTAAGTTTGCATGCTAAGGATCTAGGCATTGAGCAAAAATAGACATAATAAAAGTTATATGAAAACATACTTATTTTTATGCTTTTCTTGAAAGTGTGTTCAAACCATTTGAAGATTTAGAGGACTAAATTAACTCCTCCTCTAAAGAGTGATTTCCTTGACATTTGAATTCCCTCTTTGGCTTTATAACAAACTCAGTCAAAACACTTTTGATCAAGTTAGGTTTTCTAGCAAAACCTAGGGTTTCCAATACTTGGCAAATCAATTTTAACTCTTGAGATTAACCATACCCACACATGGATCACTTCTCAAGGATCAAAAGTCCCATATTAATTGATTAAAAGGATCAAATTTTCATTAAGAAACCAGGGGAGCAAAATTTCGGACAAAGGAAGAGAAAGCCATTTTTTCATCATTTTTTCTTAATAAAAATGATCCTTAATTATGTATATATATTTTTCACTTAATTGACATTTAATTAAATAAAAATACATGGAAAAAATGATGCCAAATATGTGGTTAATATAGAGACACATCTCATGCATATCCACCCTCCATTTGTCATTTAAGTGTAAGGCTAAGATTATACCACTTGTCAAATTTCTATTTGCTAGGATAAAAACTTAACACATATCACTTATATCATACATAAGATTAGGTTAACCAAGCAAATTCCCTTAGCTTAATATACTAAAGTGCTGCATAATCAAATTAGAAAATTTTAAAGTCAACTTATAGCAAAACTCTATAAGTTCACTGTAAAGTTGGTAGTAGATGATATGACCGAATTAAACTCTTCAATTCTTTTTATATCTTAAATTAAACTCTTTAATTCTTTTATTTAATTAATCTTCACAAGATTAATTAAATATATCTATAGACCAATATTGACACCTAGCCATACAATATAGTCTTGGATTATAATAAAGAACAAAGCTTCAAAAGTAAATCTTTTCGTCATCAATTACAGTGTAATTCAATCCTTTTGTCACACAATGCTCCGATCAGACTAGGAGTATGCTATAATCATCAAACCCTTTTAGATCCAATACTATGTATAATAAATAATAGATTATGACTCTATTGTGTATCATAATTGAGAACACACTTCTCAATCATACACAATATATTGCCCCGACCGAGGACTCATGAGTGAAATCTGAATTATTTATATAGAGCATTATATCTCAAACACTGAGGCTGATGGATCATTTTTTGAACACTCATATACCTCCATGAATGTCTCACCATACCCAATAACTATCTATCATAAGCTTGAATATAGATTTGCTCTGAGTAGTATCAAAGTATAGTAATTCACCCACAAGATAACCATGGTGTTGTAAAATCTAAGGATCACTTACACAACTAATACGACAAAGTCCAATTGATGATTAAATGTAATTAGTATTTGTACAATTCGTGTGAGTCTGTTCAGTGAACTCATACTCAACCAATGACCACCTATACACTTTTTTTAGTGTCTTCACACAAGTAATCTATGAGATCAATTATCCTCTATCGCATATAGCAAGGATAGTGTATACTAGTTTTTTCGATACTATAAAGGCCCTATTTTATAGTCCCACGACCAAGACTATTTAGGAATAATATTATTAACACACAGTCCCATAAATAAAAACTCATCATAATAGTGTATATTGCATACAATCCATGAGTTTTATCATGACATATAAATCAAACATACATATTATCATAATAAATGATAATATAAATAAAAATACTTATTTTGTTGATCAAAAGAATTTCAAGAGATTTTAAAGTCACAATCACAAGTCATATCATGATTGGATTTTAGGGTATATATCTCTTTCATAATGAACATAAAGAGCATATTTTCTAATTCAAAACAGTCAATTTTTTCAATTTTGATAGGGTTACATCGAAGGCTGTCCCCTAAAAAGAGACAAGAGAAGGCACTTCGAGGTCTTCTCAACAAGAAGGAGATAACCTGACTTTATGTAGGCGTAATCCTTCTCTTTCAGACTCCTCTGATCTACTATCCCCTCTGCTTAGGACTTAATACAAGGAGAAGAGAAAAGTGATCAAGGCTTTGGGAGCAGGTAAATACCCCAAAAGAATGAAAACAACCCCAAGAAGAAAACGGGGAGTAAAAACCATATTCCAATGGCTAATCTTCCTGATCTAAGGCTGGAGAATATTTGTGAGGAGAAGAGGCAATTTTTTGCTTATCTTCTTGAGACGATTAATGATATTATGAGGTTTGTTTCTCCTGAGGGCTCGCAGTCTCTTGCTAATTCTGAGCAAGGTCATCTTCAGAGTTCCTGTATAAATAGGGATTCATAAATAAGCTTAGATGTCTACTTTTTCTTTATTTATATCATTGTTCTTGATTTGTTTTGCTTACTCGACTTTCTATTTAGGCTCTCTATTTGATAACCTTAGAGTAGGGAACTGCAAGGAAAGGTGTTGATAAGCTGGATAAGGCCAAAGAGAAAATAAACAAGTTAAAAAGTCATAATGAATAGGCAATAAGGAGCGTAGAGGAGGTGGAAAAGCAGCTAATCATTGAGAGAACTAATCTTGAAACTAAAGAAACTTAATGGACTAAGGAAAAAGAGGATTTTGAGATCAGGTTGGCTATATTAAGGTCATCTCATTCAAAATTAGGTAACCAAGTTCAAGCTTTGAAGATGAAGCTGGATGAGATAATAGGAAGATACAAGAGCCTAGAGAAAAAGATGATAGATGTGATAAAAAAAGCTCAAGAAATTACCAATACCGCTGTTGACGATAAGGTTGATGAAGCAATTGATTTAACCTGCTAGACTTTTCATTCTCGTCAATCCAATCTTGATATGGGATGGTTCTACGAGACTTTAGACAGAGAGATTCCTGATTTTGGTGTGGCCTCTTTAGAATCCCCCTATGCTCATATTAACCTAATCGCTTCAGTCGTTCAAACTATTCCTCTAGCATATCTTACAACTGAAATCTTTCAAGAAGATTCACTTACTGCCTCCAACCAGGAATTGTAAACAACTTTTATTTGTTTGTCACTGTAGAACTTTATTTTTTGTAATGGATTATAAAATTTCATTGAATTGTAAATAAATAAGAAAATTTTATTGTTGAACTTTCTTTCATTATTGCTTGATGTGTATATCTGATTATCATACCTATATAAGATTCGTAATCGAAACAAACAACTAATAATCTTATAATTTATACCATATTTCTTTGCAAAAGAAAATTTTCAAAGTTCAGAGAAGACTAGATGATTGAACATAATACTTAGAGAAATTTTTAGACATAAAATTCAGAGTAATGTAGCATCATATTCTCAAGATGTCTGGGTAAATTAAATGATAAAAACTAACCTGATTTGATAGATAACATAGCTTGTGTTTGTCAATATAAGCATCAAAGTACAGTAGTTATAGCTTGATATTAATTAATGAACATGTAGAAATAAATTACAACCTAACTCCAAGAGTCGAAGATCTAAGATTTAACTTACAAGTTTTAAATTAGTCATGGCAATTTTGGCAAGCAGAATTAAAGTTTTGTTATGGTTGTTGCTGGATATATACGAGCTTGAAAAAAATATAAATCAATATAGAGCTCACCTCGATGATCACAGAACTCATAGAATGTAGTTAACTTGCTTATTCTGAGATGATGAGTATACTAGAATTACTGGTAAACGTAGAGTAGAGACAATGTATAATCTTTTTCAAAAATTTAGAATTTTGTTACTCAAAATGTAGAATGTACATGAGTCTAGACTAAACCATTAAGGATAATACAATTTTAACCTTTTTCCATTCTAAGGCTTCTTAACTCGTCTTTCATTAAGTCAATCTAATCTATAGACACCAAGCCTGAGAATCTGAATAACTTCTTAGTTGGCTTCGAATACTCTAGTGTTTAGAGTTACTTGTCTCAGCACTAAATCACCTTGTTGAAAAGTTCGACATCTAACAGTCTTATTATAGTATTGGAAAACCTTCTGCTGATGAGATGCCATTCTTATTGCGACCTGATCCCTTTTTTCTTTTAATAAATTTAACTCTAGACATCTGCTCTAGCCATTCATTTTCTCATCATAATTACTAACTCAAAAGATCAGGATATTAATTTCAACTGGGATGATAACTTTATTGTGAACATCGTTCCTTGTACACATAGACAATATGATACTTTTTTTTTGTATATATGCCCATTGTTGTACATTGCCTAGGCATTAGTAGGTTTACTATTAGAAAATTCGATAGTAGAAGAGGTGTGTGATGTTAAATGACATATTAATAAGAAGGAATTGGATTTTTAACCTTTAAATTGACTTCAATTAAAAAAAAATTGTTTTTATAAAGCTCAAAAAGAGCTTTTCATTGACATATTTTGGGCTTCATGAGGATATCCAAATCAAAAGTTATGAGTATTTAAAATAATAATCTTCAGTTGAGGAAAAGGTGAGATAAGTATCGATATATATGGGTGATAACATCAAACTTGATGCTAAGGGTCGAGAGTAATAATACATTGCTAGAAAATATCAATACTTGGGCATTCAAGCTTTTTTACGCTATACCCAATAATTGAAGACATCGATACATAGAAAAAAGTATCGATATTTGTATACGGAGGTAATATCACATTACGCCCAAAGTAGAAAGTATCGATATATGGCTATGAAGTATCGATACTTGGGGGTCATAGTGAACAGCAGAGCCCGAGTATCAATACATTTAGAAGAAAGTATCAATACTTCAGACCTACAGTAAACAGTGAAGATCAAGTATTGATACACTACTGATAAGAATATCGATATTTTAGAGGTTACTGTGTATGGTAAAGCCAAGTATTAATACATAGAAGGAAAGGTATAGATATTTTAGAATGCAAGATAGACTATGTCGAGCTATTTCTGGGCAAGAGTACCAATATTTAAAAGAAGAAGTATCGATACTTAGATACATTGAAGAACCTGAAACCCATCTTCAATCTAAAATATCAATACTTGGGGATGTATCAGAAATTCTAACATGATTTTGAGGAGCATTTTGGTCATTTCAAAATCTTTTGAGCCTTTCTTCTCCCATTTCTTCTTCTCTCTCATCTCTCTCTGTTTCTCCCTATTTTTAGATCCAAACTATTTCTCATCCAAATCTCTATCAATCTTCATTGTATTATATAGAATAACTTTAAGAATTAACACCAAAACTCTAGAATACCATTGAATAAATGTATTGCCCAATGATTCTAGAGGAATCGAGAGAAAAGAGCTATAGGTAAACAGTAACCAAGTAGTTGAATCAAGTAAAATGAGGTTTAAAAGTTATCTATAAGCTTAGGTAAGTATACCCTTTAACTTATTTCTTTGATTTGAGTTATCTTTGAGTATGAAATGAAAAAGAAATGATTAGGGTTATTGTTCTTGAAAACCTAAAATTTGGGCATAATCTAATTTATTAATTGGATTGATAAATTGAGATGTTTAAGTATATTATGGTATTGAGAAAGTTAGAAATAACTCTTTGATGAGTGAGGATGGTGGTAGCTAGAGAGTTAGCTGTGTAAAGAGAGAAAGAAAGAGAGAGAGAGAGAGAATGGGTTACTTATTTAATAAATGAATAATGAAGATCATTACAATGGATATATATGTAATCATTTGCATATGCATTTCATAGCATGACTATAGTGTGTGAAAGGTTGTAAAATCTTATGAATATATATATGTAGGCACGAGATTCTCGATTAGACAACCACTGATACGAGGAAGACATCAAGAAAGTGATTCATCATCATAGAGTTGTGAATGGATATATTCTTTGTTTTTATTCCTCCTTTAAATGTTATATAAAAATATTTATATTTTTTTATATGCTTTAAAACGATGCGAAATAGCTATATACATTTGTGTGTGTGTGTGTGTATAATTTATGATGGGAGACGACGGTTATTTGATTGTGTGATGATCGAAAGGTTCTCTTATTTATAGTAGATTTAGATAATGATTATAACATATTTGTATATATATGTATAAGGTCGGAGGCTGATTATGATAATCAATCCTTTGATGATTTTGTGTTACTTGTGGCATGTTGTTTTTTTAGGATTATTGAGACCAGGAAGCCAGATATATTATGAGTTTCATTGAATTATGAATTTCAATAAATATGGCCAGAGTGTCATCGTTTTATGATATGATTTCATTGATTTGGCTTTGCATGCTATAGTTTCCTTATTTAGGCTTTATGTGCCATTGATATTGATTAAGCTTTGTGAGCTGTAACTTATTGATTTTGGCCTTGTGTACTATAATTTCATTGTTTTAGCCTTATGCATCATAGATTCATTGTTTTGGCCTTGTGTACTATAATTTCATTGTTTTTTATCTTGTGAGCCATTGTTGTTGATTGTTTGGGGGTGAGAATTTTCATATAACATGAAATAGGGAGGATAGAATCCAATGGGTTTGAGGATGAAGATCAATCATGCAATATGAAATAGGATGGATGATCCACATAATCCAACAGACTCAAGAGATGAAGATCAATAATGCAGCATAAAATAGGGTGAGTGATCCATATAATACAATAATCACAAACGATAATGCATGCTATTATCTTTTTACCTCTACTGGTTATAGATAGAATCATATAGACTAAGAGGCTTTGAATTATTGATTATTATTGAATTATATTTTATACCACACTGTTGTTTATAGATAAACTGAGTAAATGATGATTACTTAAATTATGAGAACTTTTGGTAATCCACTTGTATGATTTCATATGTATATGTTTGTTTTTATACCTACTCACTAAGTATTTTTTCAAATAATCACCCCTCTCTTCCCACATTTCAAGATAGCATAGTCATGTGCAGGTATTATTAGACTGACAAGAGTTTCAGCATACTCTTCAGGTACTCGACTCATTTACATATAACATAATCTACTGAATAGAAAGTTTGTAATAAATAAATTTGAAAACTATGTATTTTATTCGATCGAATACTTATTGTAGTGAATTATTTTAAAATGAATATTTATTGCAATAAGTTTGTATTAAAATATGATATTGATTCACGTATGGTTCGAACATACTTGAAAAACTGTAATATTTGGTTTATATTTGAAAATGAATTCAAAATAGGTTTTAATATCTTGCGTATTCTTGAAGTGTATTCTAATTAATAGGATGCATTTCTTAGATTTACGATAATTATCACGTGACTGATTCCTAGGGTCAGGGTGTGACATTGACACCCTAAGGTTAGGAGGTATATGGACTCCCTTTTAATTACCTTTGGAGTGATTCTATAGACCTACAGTACCTTTAATAACTTGTCAATCCATGCTCCTTTGTGTTGCTTTAGCTTTCTCTTTAGAACTTTTTTGGTTACTTTATTAGCAGCTTCTATCTGTCCGTTAGCCTGAGGGTGAACCAGAGTTACAAATCTGAGGTCTATATCAAATTCTGAGCATAATTCATGATGTAGGATGAGCTAGGGACTCGTGATGCTGGTTAAAACCTTAAGTGGTTGTCTTAGAATGTCTCCATGAATTTAATAGTTATAATATGATTTGACAATCTAGGCAATATTATAGGCGAGCATAAGCAAATAATACCCTTGCCTTATAATTTTGTGCATAAAGGAACGGGCACCATTATGATTTTCACAAGTCCAGTGATAAACTTCTTCTAAGACTCTCTTTACCTCATCTAGCCTTAAATACCTTAGATATGGTAGATTGAATCTACATTTTGTATAATTTTCCATCAATGACGGTATTGTTAGAGATATGCCCTAGAACCAATCGTGTCAGATGGTTCTGGGTTATTATTTCTTGTGTATATACCTTTAATAATTAATTGTAAATTATTTACGATTAATTAAATGGCATTATTCTATCTTGCATTCTGTTCAGTTGCTAATTTATTTCTTTTAAGTGATGCAAGATATGTCCCAGATTGTATTATGTGTCGAGATTCTATCTA
>JAVXUL010094449.1:0-21476 GCA_035590515.1 Trichilia minutiflora | reverse complement strand
TACCTCGACACAAATCCCCAGACGGACTATCACATGTCCCGATCTGGCACACACTCACCTAGGTGACCACCTTGTGGTCCTCTCCCAGGCTACTTCACATCACTCACTTAGACGACCTCTCACTAGGTCCGTGCTAGGCTACCTCAACACTCACCTGGGGTTCACATCATCGTGAACTCTCTTCCAGGCTACTTCATACAACACTCACTTACACAGCCTCTCACTCGGCCCGTGCTAGGCTACTTTACCACACTCACCTAGACGACCTCTCACTAGGTTCGTGCTAGGCTACCTCAACACTCACCTGGGTGGTCTCCTAGATATCCATCCGCAGGCTACTTCAAACCACACTCACCTGGAGTCACATACAGTGAACTCATCTCAGGCTACTTCTGAGGAGCTACAGAACTCACATAGACCAACATGGCCAATCACAACAACAGGGCCCTCTCGGGCTCATCACCAAAAACTATAAAACTAATATAAATCAAAACCTCTAACTTTACAATATAAAATCATGACCCTTAGGCCATGTCACCATCAAACAGAAACCAAGACGTACATTCTGGCTCATCGATCGTATCACCACATAACAGAAATAGAAACTAGCCCAACAGCCATTATTCACGTAATACATTCATAAATCATCATCACAGAACAAAACATAAAACATGACTCTCTGGCCTACTATCATAAGCAAAACCATAAAGCATGGCTAGCAAGGCAAATCATTATTTCAATTCATAAAAACACGGCCCACTGGCCAAATCATTCGAAATCATAAAACACACATACATCTACTAACCAACAAACCAATTGGCTATACAGCCATAAAACAGTTAACAAATACATCGAATTATAACATATTGTCCTAGGAAGTTTCTACCACAAACAAGGGGCCCTCCCGGCCACCACACAACATCATTTCTTCGCCTCCACATAAACATAAATCGTTTCTATCTTCCTAGAACATTAAAATATAAGTTCTTCATAAAAGTCTCGGTATCAGCATTTATTAAACATACATATATAAAGGCATTAAAAATCATGTAAAGCAAGAAAAACATAAAAGAATCCACTCACACGCTAGGGAGGGTACGCACTCCCTAAAGTTTCTCGCTCAGGTCGCGTTCCTGCTCCTCGCTATCTGAGCCTCGTGGTGTGGTCGGTTTCCTCCAATTTGGCCCAGAAAACCGAAAGCCCCAAATTCCTCTCCGAAACCCTAACTTTTCTCACTCAATTCCGACGCTTCTACCAGCAAATCGAAGCCACCAACGCGTTAGGAACGTCGAATGCAGCACGGTGGCGAAGAGAAATCGAATAAACGAACGAAAATTGAAAAACATGGGTGAGGAACAGAGGAGGAACGACGGAGGGGAAAGGAGAAGAAAGAGAGAAAGAAAAGTGGGGGAAAGAGGGGTTAACTCCCCTTTTTATAGACATGGGGGCAAAATTACCATTTTGCCCCTGCTTATTTAAGAAAAGAAGTTTCCATACAGGGGTAAATCAGACTTTTTGCACGATTTGGTCGACCGAACTCCACCCTTTGGTCGACCAAATGATGATTTCGGTCGACCGAAGTCAAGCTTCACTCGATCGAAGATTCGCGAACTCTCTGGACTAAATTCGGTCGGCCGAATCAAGCATTCGTTCTACTGAATCCCATTCGTTCGAACGAACCTGGCATTCGTTCGACCGAATGCCTTCCACCTTAAGTTTTCTCATGCGATCGAGTCCCCGATCAATTCCTGACATCCATTCTCAGTCCTCAATCATGTCAATCCTTTCAAAACCTCAAATCGACCCTCGACATATTAAAATCCGTATAGAACTCAGATGTACATTATTTAAAAAGATAAGAATGCCCTTACTCTAAAACACGGGATGTTTCAGATTAATAGTACACTAGTATCATTATGTGATTAATCATTGACTGTAGATATTCACTCATATGATTGATCACGTTTAATCACGTTCAGTATCACGTTCTTAAACGTGATACCTATATTAATACTCTTGTGACATGAGACTCGTCACCCAACTATTAGTATCAAATACTAATTATTAGTAGTAATAAAATATGACAATCATACAATATCATTATCCCTAATGATATTACCTCAATTAAAAATTTATTCGGATATATTTGAATCATAAACTCTATTCTCATATCTATAATACTTTGTAAATAAAGTTTTGATACATAATATATTATGAGGTATTATTTTGAATTATTATAATAATTAATAATATAAAATACAACTAAAAAAATAAAAAATATTATTTATGATTAATCATAAATTTTTTACCATTAATGATTAGATATATTTATAAAAGATAATATATCTAACCCTTGTTATAAGACTGGATTTAAAGCACATCTCTAATATAGACATATGCGTACATATTGATGAAAATATATGTATATGAACATTTGGGCACAGAATTCGTTATTCAGTCCTTAATGATTGAATCCAGGATTATGCATTGACATATTAATTGAATAGTTTTGACTCTCGTATTCATGTGTATAATCTGTATATAATAATAAATTATAAAAATTAGGGTGTATGTCAGTAAAAGGCTTAAAAAAATGAGTCAGCTTTATTTGTTACAAGTCACGCTCTTAGAATTCTGGAATACGAGACTATTATTACCCAAATTGCTCCTATTTTTTTCAACTTGTGACTATAGTTAATTGTGTTATATTAGCTTTTGTAAAACTTTTATAATTTTTTCATTACTCTAATTAAATTCATAATAAAATGTTAAATTTAAATTTGCTAAAATTGGTAAAAAAAATTTAATTTTGTTTATTTTTGGTATTGGACAAGTGTAGTGTTCAATTTCTCAACTTGATCATGATCACGCATGTGGTCACATTGGAAATGGGTTTGTGCCTTGTCTATATATAAATGGTGATCCATTCACATCCATCCATCTACAAACAAGAAAGAAGAAAAGAAAATGATGACTTCAAAATATAAGCAAAATGCATCAAACAATTAATGCTCAAATTAGTCGCTATATTCCAAATTTCTAAATTCAAGACTATCCAAGTTATAACAAATGCAATCGATCAGCTATAATATTGTATGATTTCACAAGTTTTTCATTAAAAATAAGTTTTTTAATTCTATGTTCTAAACTTTTGTTATATTTTTCAACAATAACTCTAAAATAAAATTAAATTAAAAACAATATAACATTATAATCTTAGACACATGATTTTATTTAGTTGAATAACAATCTAAATAATAAAAAAATAAGCAATATTATATGTTCTAAATTTTTATTCTAAATAATAAAATATTTTATCAAATGAATAATATATTTTTACATTAATTTTATAATTATTTACATATTATTTCATCGTTTACTTGCTAAATATTTTATTATTTAGAATAAAAATTTATGATCAAAATTTGAAACCAACAATATTAACCACAACCTTAACCATGTGCAACGTCAAATTTGATGGCTCGTGTATTTTAAATGTCATCATCGCCATTTTCGTATTCCACACTCATCGTTTACTTCTTTTTTTTTTTGTCTTCTCGCCGCTAATACATATATATATCTTTTCATTAAAGAAAAAAAATTTAGGATAAAATTTTAATTTTTGTATATATACTATACAAGATTAGCGAGACAAATTTTTACAAAAATTATTTTATATAAACAAGTCTAATAAAGTTATAAATTAATGTGATATGCAATTATTAACTAATAAAAATAAAAAATTAACATAATTATAAAATAATAATGTGATCTAAAAAATAAATAATACTATTAATATAAAAATTTATATTACCTATATTATTCTATTATCAAAATTAGAGATGGCAAACATACCCGTATGGTCCGTGAAAATGAAATTTTTTTGAGTTAATGTGTCTGACTGAATTCGATCTGATAAAAAAAATAAATACCTAACATGTCTTATGAAACACGGCCTCTAGGTCTATGGGTCGACTTGCGAGCCAGGTTCATGAGTCAAAAAATTATTTTAATAATAATATATTATTATTTTAATAATAATTTTTTATTATTTTAATAATATATTTGATATTATTTATAGGACGGACCGAGCTTGGTCCAATCCATCACAGGTACGTGCTGTCCGAGTTATTTACTGGTCTATGTCAAATCCGATTATGAGCCTAATCTCCCAGTCTAATACGACTCTTTTAACAAGCCAAATTATACCAAGTTTTCACTATTTATAGATTGAACCTATACCGCATCGACCCAATCTATTTGCCACCTCTAAGATTCAAAATAATAAAATGTATCATATATTTTTTTCACTTTTATAAAATATAACACATAAAACAATTATGTAAAATTATTATATTAATTTATATATAAAAGTTTGCATCAAAATTTTATATTTGTAGCATTTTTTTTAATAATGAAATCTTTTTTTATATGTATGCTTGTTCAATTCAGGTATCAAGCAACAAAACATAATATTGAAAATTATAAATTAATATAAAAATTTAAGAAAAATACATATATGCATGTATACCTTTGTTATAAAATATTTTTAAAATTTTTTATTTTCTTAACTTTGAGAGACTGACTGTTGAAAGTCGAGATATGAATCATTTTACCTAATTATAGATGTGATAATTTGGGTTACGATACGATTATTCGATACGAATTCGATATAATTAAATAGATTTGGATTTAAAATTTTTGATGCAAATAATAAATTAATCGTATTCGTGTCACACGATTAATAATCGTGTCAAATTCGGATTTGACCTTCTGAATTCGTTTATTCGTTTAAAATACGATTAAAATATTAATAATTAAATGAATAATCGTATTTAAATAAATAATTATATCTAAATGAATAATCATTTAATATAATAATTTTATATATTTATATTTGATACTTAATTTATATTTAAATAAATAATTAGTTAAATAAATTAAATTTTATATTTATTAATTAAATAGATTAAATCAAATTAATGATTCAATCGTATCGTGTTATATAATTTATTTAAAAAATAAATAATACGATTAATAAACGGATAACATAATTATTAAATAAATGATACGATTAATAAATGAATCGTATTCGAATTGAGATTTTTAATATAATTAATAAATTAATTAAATTTAAATAAATATTAAAAAAATATTATAAATTTATTAATACGATATAAATAAAATAAAATTATTGAATTTGATATTTTTATCTAATTAATTAAAGATAAGATCGTCCCTGTTAATTGGAACGGATCAAATCATTGTTACTTGACTCAGCAAAAGATAAAGGCAGCAAACAGTAGCTGAGATAAAGCCATGTTAGCCTTCCTCTTTGATGATTAACTAATTAATTAAGTCTTTCTCACTTAATTAATTAATTAAGTCTTCTGGAAAATTGTAATGAAAGAATTGAAAAGTATAATAAAAAAATTGATGGTACATACGGTACGCACTTTTTAATTAACTCCTATAGTTAATTTATTCTCCATATTTCAGAATTAATTTTTTGGTCATTATTTGTTTAATTTATAATATTTGATAAAATTAAAGAAAAAATAATTGAATTAATATCAAAAATATCTATAATTCAATTTAACGTAACTGAATAATATTTTTTTGAATAACTCAGAAGTATTCAGATTTTATTTCGAATGACGAATTTCGTCTAATTAATATTTAGGGAGATATTAACTAAAAGGTTTTGTTCTGATTGATGAGTTTCGTCCTACTAATGTCTAAGAAAATATTAATTGAGTGTATCATTATATTTCGTTTAAATCACGAGTGATTGATTAAAATCGAATCTAAGATATAGGCCTAAATTATTTATCTCCGACTCAATCTATCACCACCAAACTACTCTTATTCGATTGAATAATATTTTACAAAGGAATATATATTTGCAATTATATAGTTTATGATGAAAATTCACAAAGTGCAAATATCACTATTTTTTAAAATTAAAATCATGAATGTTTTGTTTAAGGAATTACTAACTAGCAAAAAAAATTAACTACCAACTCTTTGTGCCTATCGGTTCTAACCTAATAGGTCGGGAGCTTAGTCTTCAAAAGTCCTAGGAACTATAAGAACTTCTTTCCATCTGTTTTGGAGTGGACTGAGAGACTTGCTCATCTATTTTTTCTTTTTTAGTGTAACTTAAATCAAATAGTTTTATTTTTATCTTTATAAATAAGTGTGTACGTAGATAAATTATTATTATTATTTGTTGATACAAGAAGTTGTGATCGTCTTCAATCTTAAGCACCAGATTGTTTTCTTCTTTGAGCACAGATTCTATGAGCTACAAAAACATAGAAACTTTAGGGGTAAAACCGATTTTTCGACTAAAACCCTTCGATACTTAAGTTAGTGGGATTTTTGTTTATGTGTGAAATCAAAACAGAACAAATCGAACCAGAGAGAAAAAGTTCAAAAAGTCCTTTTGTATCTTGTGTGAGTGAGTGAAAATTCTCTCTATGGAAGTTAGTACGTACCTGCCATTATTCCTGGATTCAGTTATATTAGAATCATGAAATTTCATACCCATTGAACACGCCGCATAGCAAACATGTCCTAAAGGCCTGTTGTAAAAATCACGGGGTGTGGATATCGTGGTACTATCCCTATCACGTATTGTCCGAGGCCCTGAGCACATGTCCCCCAAGGAAAGGCTTTCAGACTTCCCGATACAGGAATCCCTATATCCCATAAGCACTTTCTGGATATGAGACAGGATTTAGATGACACCATATAATAGTGTTGTGGATGTTGTACATGCTATAGATGTCCCCGAGGTCCCTACATAGTGTACAGGATACATCAGACAAACTCCCCGAGACAGAGCCCAAGACGGTAGTCACTAAAGATCTCTTTCTAATCGTAGATTGATGGAGTATAACCTAAGGAAGGCTTTCTGACTGATGATCTCGGATAGGTTACCCGAAATAATTTCATTACTTCTTGTATTAACCGGAGAGACCTCAGAACGTCGTCGTATCTGGAGATTTATGATAAAGGTTATGTCTGTATAATGAGCTTGAATTTGTGGGCTGGAGATCTTAATAAAAATACCCAAATATTATTATTATTATTATTATTAGAGTAAATTGGGTACATAGTTTAGGTGTAGAGCTTCTAATAGACTTTTGTTAGATGCCGATATTGTTTAATATTGTATTACTAAATTATATATTGTAATATCTAATATTAGAAGAAAAAAATAATTAACCCTTTGTACCTACCAAATTACATTATTACACGACAAATAGGCCCCAAAATTACATTTTGTCACTCCAATCATTTCATCCATGTATAAGTTTTGTGACTTCAATCATTTCATTCATCCATCCATCCATTTCTCAATCTCTCCAGAAACCACGAACACAAAAATGGAGAACAATCACCAAAACCAAAACCCTCATGCAATTATGATCGCTTACCCTCTTCAAGGCCATTTAATCCCCTTTGTCCATCTAGCTATGAAGCTTGCCTCAAATGGTCTCGCTATCACTTTCATTAACACTCATTCTATCCATCATCAATTAAAAAAGGCTCATCATCATCATCATCAATCCGATCAAATAGCTACCAACGGTGGTGTTGATGATTATGACCCATTCGCCACCGCTCGTAAATCCGGTCTCAACATCCGTTACATGACGGTGAGTGACGGGCTTCCTTTAGAATTCGACCGATCTCTCAACCATGATCAGTTCATGGAAAATCTTTTGTATGTTTTCTCATCACATGTTGATGAAATTGTTGGAAATTTAATTAAAGGGGAAGAGAAAATCAATTGCTTGATTGCTGATACGTTTTTCGTTTGGTCATCCATGATTGCTAACAAGTATAATCTTGTTAATATCTCGTTTTGGACTGAACCAGCTTTGGTTTTCACTTTGTATTATCACTTCGATCTTCTAAGAAAACATGGACACTTTGACTCTGCTGGTACGTACCTCTCTCTCTCTCTCAATTCTTACATCTTTAGGAGTATTTTTGTCGAGAAACGCTTAGCAGTAAAAATATTTTTCGTTACAATAATTTTAGAAACAACATAAATTCTTTTTTTTTTTTTAGAAATTTTATACCTAATATTATTGTTGACAAAAAATTTAAGTTTTTTTTTTTTATAAATAATAAGGATATAAATTTTTTATATAAATTAAAATGATAGTGTTATATAATTATAACATATTTTATGTTTTTATAAAAAAAAATTATGAAAGTAAAAAAAAAAAAAGAAGAAAATTATATAAAATATATAATAATATTTTTAGTATTATTAATTTGATACAGAAATAACATGAAATAATTTTAAAATATGAAATTATTGTATGAACGATGTAATGTTTCGGAATTTATCTAATTATTTTCTTAAAATAGATATCAGTTACCTGTTTATTTATTTCAAAAAAAAAATTCCTTTTTTTTATGCAATTTCAAAATTTTTATTAGATAATCGTGAGGACACCATCGACTACATACCTGGGGTTCCGTCAATAGAGCCAAAGGACATGATGTCATACCTTCAAGCTAAGGATACATCTACGGTTGTACACCGTATAATCTACAAATCCTTTACCGAAGTAAAAAGAGCTGATATCATCCTCATCAACACAGTCCAAGAGCTTGAATCAGAAACAATCTCAGCCCTACATCAAAAGCAACCCACGTACGCCATCGGTCCCATTTTCCCAACTGGGTTCACAAAAAGTGTGGTATCTACCAGCCTGTGGTCTGAGTCTGAGTGCACCCAGTGGCTCGACGAAAAGCCTCGTGGGTCAGTTCTGTACGTGTCATTCGGCAGCTACGCTCATTGTAGCAAGAAGGATATTGGAGAGATTGCACTGGGTCTTTTGCATAGTGAAGTGAGTTTTATATGGGTGCTCCGCCCTGATATTGTTAGTTCTGATGAAACCGATTTTCTACCTGCTGGTTTTGAAGAAAAGATCAAAGGAAATGGTTGGATTGCTCCTTGGTGTTGCCAGATTGATGTGATCTCACATCCTGCAATCGGAGGGTTCTTAACTCATTGTGGATGGAATTCCATATTGGAAAGCATATGGTGTAGTGTTCCATTGCTTTGTTTCCCTCTGCTGACTGATCAATTCACCAATAGAAAATTAGTGGTTAATGATTGGAGGATTGGACTCAATCTTTGTGATAATAATACATCTATCACAAATGAAGAAGTCTCGGATAAAATCAACCGTTTGATGGGTGGAAAATCAGGTGATGAATTAAGAAAGACCATCAAAGAAGTTAGAATGATTCTAGAGAATGCAATATCAAGCGATGGATCGTCAGAGAAGAGCTTCAATCAATTCATCAACGATGTCAAAGTAAAGATTTCAAAGAAACGTGGGTCAAGCTGATTAAAAAATCATGTGTAGTTCCATTGTGGTATTATGGTTGTGATCTTACATGATTATGTTTTTTTTATTGAGTATGGTTTTCACAAAATAGTATGAATGTTATCCTTATTTATTTGTCATTGCGTGATTGATGATTGTATAGAATCATTCCACGCCTTGAAAAACAGAACTTGATAATAGGAAAGGACTTTTCATCTTGTCCAACAGTCCACAAGAGACATCATCAGATGTCAAATCAAGGTGTGATGTTCCACATGTTATTTGTAAATATCCAATAATTTCTCGACCGGGTGTCACACCAAGGTGTAAATTAACTTGACTGAAGAAGAACCAATTGGATGACAATAATGAAAAAGGTTTGAAATATTGTATTTAATAGGTTGGGTTTAAACTCTTATAAATATTTGATTAATATATTAAATTAAAAGTTTTAGTTTATTTTTGTGTTAATATTATTATAGATAATTTTTATCTATATATTTAATAATTAAAGATAGAATTATATGATTTATTATCATAAATTCTATAAAAATCGATATTTATTTTTGTATGTGACTAAATAATATAATGATAACTGAGTATAAGAGATTATAAGTTAAAAAAATAAAAATAAAAATAAAGTCTAAATGTTAAAGCATTTACAGTGCTAATCATAAGATTATAAAGAGAGAATTCCCCTTATGATTTTTTTAATAATATTTACTTCCTTATAAATAAGTTCATAACAAAATTCTTCATCTTATTTTTTGAAAAATATTTATCCCTTATCATGAATTTTATAATAAATACTCCCTTATAATTTAACTAAGTTATAAAAAATCCTTTTATTAAAAATAAAAATATATAATTTTATCATATAAATTCTTAATTTTTATTATACAAGTCCTTAATTTTTATCATATAAACTCCTAAATCAAAATAATTAAATTTATTTAAAAAAATATTTTAAATTTAATCTATAATTTATTTTATAATATTTAACAATAAAAAGTTTATAAATTAATTCTTAAAATTTAAATTTAGAATATTTTTATTTATATTCATAAAAATTTATAAATTTATTTTTATTATATAATTTATAAAATTTAATAAAAATAAATTATAAAATTATAAAATTCATAAATTTTTCTAAATAAAAATATTCTAAATTTAATTTTTAAAAAATAAATTATAAATTATATTAGTTTAAAGTATCATAAAATAAAAAATTAACTTATAATTTTATATTTGTTGAGGTGTGAATATGAACGTAGCTGTTACATTGACGGATCGACGTCGGAGATGGTTATTGGTCGGATCCCTATTTGAAGAGCATCACCTCCAAGTCCCTACAATACAATAACACGCTAGGAGTCACGTCGAGTGGGGTTCCCGACGAAAAAACTCTGATGTCTAAGTCAAATATGATGAGAGAGTATATGATGAATTCCGGTAAGGACATCGGAATGAGATGTAGGAAATAAAACTTTTTTACCAAGTGTGGAGAGGAGAAAACTAGAAAGGAAATGCCAACGGGAGGTGTAAGTAGAAGGTCAAAATCTTAGAATCTGGAATCCCTTTCTTTGATAGAGAACCCTCCTTTATATAGCGCCTTGATAATGTGACTAGGTATCGGAGAATGAGAATTATGGGACTCTAGTGCCTTTAGGTAATGTGTGGTTGTCTTCTATTAATATTACAGCTGATATTTCTATATATTTTAGGTCTGCTATTATCACAATATCTGAAAATAGATAGAGGATGGGACAGACAGCTTCTAGAACAGGGCATCTACTCCCATCATAAGGCTTTCTGTGTCAATGGTCATTCCTATTTTTGGTAGCGTAGGCGCGTGATTGGGGGTTTTCTAGTTGAGGGCTGCATGTTGGTGAAGAGGAGACACTTTCTCTGAGAGGCCTCTGTAGTTAGGAGGCTGATCCTACACTTTTTTGGGGCGTAGGTGGGCTTAACTTGAGGCAACACAAATTTTCTGATAACTTCATTTACTGGTACTTGAGAGTTGTGACGTATTTCTAAGTCTTGAGGATAAACCACCTGAAAGTCGTCGAACACACCCTAAAGGGGGTGCGTGTTCGCTTAAGAAGTTGACTCCCTAGGACCTGAGATGAATTTACCTAAGAGGATGACTTCTTGGGGCAAAGGACTGGATCCTCTTGAAAGGCTGACTCCTTAGGTCCTGAGGCCACGTGGAAGGCTAAAATGCCTAGGGCAAAAGTGTCACATTTCTTCCTACCAAAATCCAACGTGTCACTCGGATATTTTCTCCAATAGATAGTCCCCTAGTTTTTGGTGTAAGACTTGTAATATTAGAATCTCTTAGTTGGATCAATTTGGCTTCTGGGGGGGGCACTTTATGAGACCTGGAAGACTCCTTTCTGGTCACCAAGGAAAGTGCTGGGGATATGGACAGGATTTTTGTGAAGGGCCCCTCGAGAGGAAAAGAGAGAATTTTGGGTTCTTCCTCCTCTTGACGAATTTCGCTCGGAAGGTAATCTCGTCAAAGAGGGGAGAGGATATAACAGGCGTCCCTCCGAAAGAAGTCCTCAACTGGCTGAGCGTCCTTTCTCATCGAGTAAGTCTTTTTCTCGCTTGAGTTTTTTGTAGTTTTTTTTCCCTTCTTTAGGAGATACTGACCACCTTTATGCCTATCCTTGATCCAGAATGTCTACATACTGGACCTCTTCATCGATGACTTCAAGAATGCCCTTGTTGTCAGGAAATAGGCATTTGAAACCGTGAAAAAGTTGGAGGAGAGGGCCTAGAATATGATAGCGGCCACCTGGAATAGGCCGTTTAGGAGAGAGAAGAGCTATCGACCAAAATTTTGACCCTAGAGGGGGAGAAGGCTCAGTGGCTTAAGGAGAAAGAAGACATGCAGGTGAAGTTGTCGATCGTTGAGACTCAGTCTGAGGCCCAAAGGCTAAGAGCGACCTTGCTGAGCAGGCTAGGGAAAGGGTCACTGATCAGTTCAATAATTTGAACGAGCTGTACCAAATCCTGAAAGGGAAGGATGATCGTTTGAAGGAACAGTATTCAATAATTCTGTTAGAACTGGTGAGATCGGAGGATAGGATGACTTTTTTGATAGAGGAGCTTCGGATATTAGAGGAGGCTCATAAAAATCTACAGTAATCCTCTGAGGAGCTAAGAAAGAAGTTAAAGGAGGTGCCTACTCAACTTACTGATCGGTATAACGAGGGAGTTGACGAAGGCATGGATTTGATAAGTCATCTCTTCTTTCAAGAGTACCCAAAGCTAGACTTATATTGGTTATTCAACCAGTTAGGTCTTCTGGGACTTATCTTTCAGATGATCTCCCTGCGGCCTAGGTCGACGAGATGACTGCCAATTATAGGAGATTAAGAGATGAAATTCACTCTTTGATACAACAGAAGGTCTTTCTGAGATAGCCACAAGGAGTACCGAACCACCGACCTCCTAGGATCCACTAGTGAACCAAGAAGATTCTCCTTCTTCTTTCTGAGTTGCTCATAATGAAGAGGCCCCTTCAATAAGAGAGAGAGAAGAGAATCCTCTAACCTCTCAGACACTTGATGAAGAAGCCCCTCCTATCCCCTGAGTAGAAAATATACCGGGGGAGAGATCAGACTGAGGATATTTTTTGTATCCTTTTGTATGTTCATTATATACATGTACTATCCCAATTCTTTATGAATGGAAAGGAATTTCGCTCATTTCTGTGTGTGTCTCAGGCTAATTTTCCTTCTTTACTTTAACTAATTCTAAGGAAAACCTTAATCATGGCTTGAGCATAAATTAGCTAAGTAAACATAGTCACTGACCGTGCGTTGAGAGTGGTCATAAATATCTCAAGTTTAGTGGTGTATGTGGATTACTTCACCCGAAACCCTAGGAGCATCCTCAACTAGTGGTCAAGGGTCTTCAGGTGTCTTCATTTAGTGAACTTTGATACTTAACTCTGCCCAAGACCCTAGGAGCATTCTCAACTAGGGTCAGGGGTCTTTAGGTGTCTTCATTTGATAAACTTTGGAGCTTAACTTAGCCCGAGACCCTAAGAGCACTCTCAATTAAGGTCAGGGGTCTTCATTTGGTGAACTTTGGAGCTTAACTCCGTCTGAAACCCTAGGAGAATTCTCAACTAGGGTTAGGGATTTTCAGGTGTCTTCATTTGGTGAACTTTGGAGCTTAAGTCTGCCCGAGACCCTAGGAGCATTCTCGACTAGGGTCAGAGGTCTTCAGGTGTCTTTATTTGGTGAATTTTGAAGCTTAACTATGCCCGAGACCCTAGAAGTATTCTCAGCTAGGGTCAAGGGTGGTCTTGAAGGACTTAAAACCATTTTGTATATTAAAAGATAACCTGACACTACTAGGGATTACCGTACCTTAATCACAAACCAGGTTTTAAACTCTTAGGATGCCTGACTTAGACTAAGGATTTACGCAAACATGGGTTGGATAGGATTTTTAACTCTAAAAGGATCTGACACTACTAGGGATTATCGCATCTTAATCACAAACCAGGTCTTGGACTCTCGGGATGCCTAACTTAGACTAAGAATTTATACAAACTAGGGCTAGAGAGGATTTTTAACTCTGAAGGGACCTAACACTATCAAAGATTATCGCACTTCAATCACAAACCAGGTCTTAGACTCTTGGGATGCTTGACTTAGACTAAGGATGTAACATCCCGATCTGATGAGGGTGAAAAGTGACAACGGGACAAGGGTGCCTGAGTAAGGAGTGATTTCTGACAGACTTCTAGGATGGCAGGGATGAACCGAATCCCACATCAGAATGGGAGATAACGTTATTGCACTATATATGTAGAGTTGAAACCAAGTTGTCAACAAGACCTTTGGGGATGGGTGGTTGTTTAACTCTAAGAACTATGTAGTTAAGTGTGCTTGAACGAGAGCAGTACCAAGATGGGTAACCTCTTGAAAAGTTATTGGGATAACCATCTATTATCAAGAAGAAAACCATGAAGCCCCAAGGCTTGGGCCAAAGCAGACAATATTATTGACAGACTTGGATTAGGTGTTACATTTAGTATCAGAGTCAACTCTCCTCCAGTATGATAGTGGTGGTTCGGGGACGAATCAGGCAAAAGTTGGTGGGCTTATAACATCCCAATCCGATGAGGACAGGAAATGGCGTCAGGACAAGAGTGATTTAACAATGAGTGACTTTTGACAGGCTAGTAGGATGATAAGGATAAATCGAATCTCACATCGAAATAGGAGAGAAAGTTATTGGACTATATATGTAGAGTTAAAACCAAGTTGTTAACAAGGTCTTTTAGGATGGGTGGTAGTTTAACTCTAAGAACTACGTAGTTAAGCGTGCTTGGACGAGAGTAATACCAAGATGGATGACCTCTTAGGAAGTCATTGGGATAACCACCCATTACCAAGAATAAAACCTTAAGGCCCCAAGAATTAGGTCAAATCGAATAATATTATTGACAGACTTGGATCAGGTGTTACAAGGGATTTATATAAACCTAGGCTGGGTAGGATTTTTAACTCTAAAAGGACCTGACACTATCAGAGATTATCGCATCTTAATCGCAAACCAGGTCTTAAACTCTCGGTATGCCTCACTTGGAGTAAAGATTTATCCAAACCTAGGCTGGACAGGATTTTTAACTCTGAAAGGACTTGACACTACCAGAGATTACCGTGCCTTAATCACAAACCAGGTCTTAAACTCTTAGGATGCCTGATTTAGACCAAGAATTTATGTAAACCTGGACTGGACAGCATTTTTAATTCAACTAGGGTCAAGGGATTTTAGGACCCGTGGCCAACCTTAATACTAGAGAAGAATATTGAGGCAATTAAAACTCTGGTAGATGCTAAGAAAGATGCAAACATTCTATTTTATTTATACAAAAAAAAATACAAACAAATATTACAAGTATGCCAACCTAAGGAGAGGCTCTTCAGGGGTAATACTTTTTTCTACATCCTTGATTTTCATGCCTTGATCAAGGCAATACCATCGAGTCAAACTAGTTCGTATATTTCGTGTATGACTATCCAAACCACTTAGTGAGGGCTTTTTCAATTAGTGCTCAGGAAACCCTTGAATTCTACCCTAAAAAATCCCCCTGAGATGACCATAATATGGTGTGGCCCTTGATCAGCTTCATTTTCTCGATACTGTCTGGCTCCTAAGAAAGTTTGTGAAGAATTTACAACACAGTAGGGAGGTGGTCATTTTTAACTAATACCTCGATCTGATTACGCAGATCCTCACTTTGTATGGTTGTCCTCTTTGTGAAATTTGTAGAACTGGCCCTTATTCTTCTCGAGCACCCGTACCTTCATGGTTTGAGGGTGTGGTACTAAGAGTCCCCCACTCTTGACATACTCATAAATTTCTGATAGGGGAGCTTTCGAGGGTGTGAATTTCAAGGCAATTTTTTATTTAATTCTCCTAGGGGGATTCCTTACTAGAGGGAGTTTCGGGGTTTTTTGTCCCTGTGTGGCTTGGGAAAATAATTTTTCTACTGTCTGTTAATTCCTCCTATGGTCCTGTCATTATACATGGGGTTTCAGTGGTGCTTCTTTTACCTTTCTATCAACCGTCCTGCGGGGGCTTTCTCCTACCTAGGAGTACTTGAGTTTCTTCATGAGTACTTAGATTTTGGCCGATGGTCATCGTCCCCTGAAACTCATTTTCAAATATGGTCATCATTTGATTGAAACTGTGAATGCTAACGGGTGACAGGCTCTTGTACCAATGCCTAACTGGTCCTTCTAGAGTCAGGTGGAAGGGTTGACACATTTGTAGTTCTGTCAAGCCCTGAATCAGTATCATCTCCCTGAACGTATCTATGTGTAATGAAGGGTCAGTCTTTCCATAATAGGCAATCAGCTGAGGCATTTTAAATTTTCTGAGGAGGCGTAAGGTTAAAATTTTCTTTGAAAGGAGAGACGTGAAAGCGGAAGTAGGGACTTCCTCAGTCCCTGGGTTCTTTCCCTGAGTAAGAATGCTCTGCGCTTCTATTTTCTACAGCACCTTCCTCATGCAATCCTCCATCTCCCTCCTATCAGTAGTTGTTGTGAATTTCCTTTCTCAGGTATATTTTTTGTTGTGGTAAAACCTCATGTCAATGAGGGCCAAGCTGTGTTCTACTCTTTATTTGCTCGTCCCTCTGTGATGTTTATTGACGTTATCTCTTCTCTGCTCCTGCCCTTCATAAATTCTGAAGGGAGTGTCAACCTCCTAAGGTGTTCGGGGTTTATCCACCAACCTTTTAGTTGCTTTAACCTTTCTCTTTTGTAAAGCTGTTAGCCTGGGTGTCAATGCATAACTATTTGTTTCCCTCGATTGTCAAATTTTCTTCGCATGACCACTTTGATGGGTTCGATTTTCCCACTCCCCAGGAGAAAAATGGCCTTCTTTCCTCTCCTAGGGTGACTAATTCTCTGACCAACTGTCGTCTGATCTCCAGGAGTTCTCTTTTCAATGCTTCAGCCCTACTAGCCAGGAACTTATCTATGTGTTTGCTCTCAGGTCGAGGTCCTTCTTCCGTGAGTGAGGCTCTCCCTCCTCTTTGGACAATATTTTTGTTGGAGCCTTCGTTCCCTTGCATTCATTTTGCCATATGAATTTATCAAGGTTTGGAGACCACCTTTCTTCTCTCACTAAATGATGCTTCAATGGCTTTTTGTTAGATTCTCACAGACGGCGCTAGCTGTTGAGGTATGAATATGAACGTGGCTGTTACATCGATGGATCTGTGTCAGAGAGGGTTGTTGGCTGAATCCCTGTTTGTAGAGCCTTACCTTCAAGTTCCTACAAGACAATAACATGCTAGAAGTCACGTCGAATAGGGTTCCAATGAGAAAACTCTGATACCTAAGTCAGATATGGTGAGAGAGTATATGGTGAATTCCGATAAAGAAGTCAAAATGAGATGTAGGAAATGAAGCTCTTTTACTAAGTATAAAGAGGAGAAAATCGAAAGAGGAAATGCCAACGGGAGGTGTAACTAGAAGGCCAAAGTCTCAAGATCTGGAATACCTTTCTTTGATGTAGAACCCTCCTTTATATAGAGCCCTGGTGATATAACTAAGTATCGAAGAATGGGAATGATGAGACTTTAGTGCCTTTGAGCAATGTGTGACCGCCTTCCATTAATATTGTAGCTAATATTCCTGCAAATTCTAGGTCTGCTACTATCACATTATCTGAAAATGAATGGACGATGGGACAAACAGCTCATAGGACAGGGCATCTACTCCCGTTATAAAACCTGCTGTGTCAGTGGTCATTCCTATTTTTGGTAGAGTGGGCTGCATTTTTGGGGGATTCTCTGGTTGGGGGCTGTATGCATGTTGGTGAAGAGGAGACACTTTCCCTGAGAGACCTCTATACTTGGGAGGCTGATCCTGCACTTTCCTAGAGTATGGGTAAGCTCATCTTGAGGCGACACAGATTTCCTGAGACCTTCATCTACTGGTATCTGAGAGTTGCAATGCGTTTATGAGTCCTGAGGATAAACCAACCACCTAAGAGTCGTCGGACGCACCTTAAAAGGAGTGCGTGTTCGCCTAAGAAGTTGACTCCCTAGGACTTGAGACAGATTTACCTGAGAGGATGACTTCCTGGAATGGGAGACTAGGTCCTCTTGAAAGGCTGACTCCTTATGTCCTAAGGCAAATTTGTCTAAGAGGATGATTTCTTAGGTCCTAAGATCACCTGGGAGACTGAAATGCCTGGGATGGAAGTATCACGCTTCTTTCTAACGATATCCCACGTGTCATTCGTATATTTTCCTCAACAATATTTATATTTCATAAATGCTTTTTTAAAAATATTTATGAACATAAAATTATAAATTAAAATTTTTTATAATATAAGTATTATAGTTGTATCATAATATAAATAAAATTTATATAAGTTATAATTTATAAAACAATTTAATAACTTAAATTTATTTATATTCATAAAAATTTATGAATTTTTTTTTATTTTATAACTTAAATTATTTTATATTTATTTTATTTTATAAATTATATAATAAAAATAAATTTACAAATTTTTATGAATAAAAATAAAAATATTTTAAATTTAATTTTTAAAAAATAAATTATAAATTATTTTAGTGTAAAGCATTATAAAATAAAAAATTTAATTTATAATTTTATATTTATATTTGATAAATTAGTTTTTAAAAATATTTATGAATATAAAATTATAAATTAAATTTTTTATAGTATAAAGTATTATAATTGTATGAAAATGTAAATAAAATATTTAAATTATTTTTGTTTAATTTTTAAAAATAAAATAATTATAATTTATTTATAAATTTAAGTTATAAAATAAAAATAGGTTCATAAATTTTTATGAATATAGAATTATATGAATTATTTTTATGAAATTATAAATTATTAAATTATTTTATAAATTATAACTTATATAAATTTTATTTATATTATGATACAACTATAATACTTATACTATAAAAACTTTTAATTTATAATTTTATGTACATAAATATTTTAAAAAAGAATTTATGAAATATAAATATAAAATTACAAGTTAATTTTTTTTATAATGCTTTAAAATAAATAAATTATAATTTATTTTAAAAAAATTAAATTTAGAATATTTTTATTTTTTATTTATAAAAATTTATAAATTTATTTTTATTATATAATTTATAAAATAAAAAAAATTATAAAATAAAAAAGTTCAAAATTTTTATGAATATAAACAAAAATATTCTAAATTTAAATTTTAAGAATTAATTTATAAATTTTTTAGTGTAAAATATTATAAAATAAATTATTAAAATTATAAATTAAATTTAAAATATTTTTTAAAAATAAACTTAATTATTTGGATTTATAAATTTATATGATAAAAGTTAAAGATTTGTATGATAAAAACTAGGAATTTATATGATAAAAGTATATATTTTTGTTTTTAGTAAAGGAGATTTTTATAAGGTGGCTAAGCTATAAGGGGTATTTGTTACAAAATTTATGATAAGGGGGTAAATGTTTTTTCAGAAAACAAAAGGAGGGTTTTTGTTACAAACTTAGTGACAAAGGCGGTAAATGTTATTTAAGAAAATCATAGGGGAGAATTTATCATTCCCCTGATTATAAATGATATGGATGTTCTTGGTAGAAGGCTAGGTCATCTTACCTTCCAAACTGTAAATATAGGAAGGTGGAGAGTTATTAGAACTCTCTATTTTTTATAATATTTATAATAAATAAAGATAAGGGGTATAAAATATAAGAAAATTTTTATTTTTTTATAATATTTATGATAATAATAAAAAGTAGGTGTTAAATATAAAAAATTTCTTACTTTTTCATAATATCTATGATAATGATGGTTAATAGGTGTTAAATAATGATGAATAGTGGGTGTTAAATATGATATAATGCCTATAATAATGAGGGAAAATAGGGAGTAATAATACCCATTATAATAAATAACATCTTTCCCATAATTTTTCTTATAAAAGGAGAAGTTTATTCTATAATGATGGAATTTTTTGAATAACTTTTGGTATTTTGTAAAATCTCTATATTTTTATAAGAACTCAAGGTATTTAGGCTATGAATTCTATATTCGATGTCCGTTGTTATGATCTGGATTCGATCAATAAGAAAGGGACTATTATTTACGACAGGAGAAACTCATAAGTCTTTATTTTAACAGTCTTATTTTTATTATTTTTCTAACATTAGTATCAAAGCATGGTTAAAAGAATTGAGATTTTATGGTATCAGAGCATGGTTAAAAGAATTGAGATTTCATATATAAAAAACACAAAAATTTATATTGCTTAAACCTTAAATTCATGTTTCTATATAGTTAGGACGATTATTTCTAGAGAATAATTGTATATCTTGTAAAGTATAAAAAACCATGAAAAATGACTATTTAAACATATGAAAAAATCATTGAGTTATGACTAGAAATACGTTCTGACTCCTAATTGGATCTCGTCAACTCGGGTTGACCTGCTAGATGTAGAAGAAAATATTATTTTAGGGACTAAAATTTAAAAAAATAAATAAAAAGAGTTTTATATAATTTTTGTAATTATATAAACATCAAAAGCTTTTTTTTATAATTATTTATCTAAAAAAAATTAAAGAATATTGGGAATTGAACCCAGTATCTAAATTAAGCAAACGGTTGTCTTTAATCTACTCAAGTGAAATTTTTTTTCTTTTATTTGTAATAATAAATATAATTTTAAAAAAATAACTCTTCCATAATTTTAAAACTACAAATTCTTCCATAACTTTAAATACTTCAATTTTTTTATGAATTCTTTTTGTAATAATTCACAAAAAAAAAAATTATTTATTTATTTTTTTGGAAGAACTATGTCCGATTTTTCTTATGTATGCACCTAATAGTATTTTTCTTATTTGTTAGGGAAAAATGATATGCATTATTTGAAACTTGATTAGGATACATACTAAAGCTTAGAGGCTTCGATTTGGAGACTTGTTGACTGATTTGTGCGATCAGCGATTGGATACAAACATGAATATACTTTATCATGTGATTCAACTAAATAAGAAAATATAGGAAGATATCTTTACTAGATATCACTTATCTGAAGAATTTAAAATTTTTATTTTACATAATACTCTTATGAAAATATGAAAAATTATTATGTATACTTTATGAAAGTCTCTTAAGCCTAGCAAAATCTATAAGAAGCTAGTAATATTGTTTGTACGATATGTTAGCAAAAGAAGGTTTAGGAATATCAACTTTTGTCCCAACCTCAAACAGATTATAGATTCGATCCTTAGGAGAGTTAGGATCATTAAGTCTCAGTGAAATTTATGTGTTTTGTTTTTAATAGTCGTTCATTTGAATTATTTGTTAATTCAAACAAAAATTATTTGTTAATTTGATGGCACATTTATATATTTATGCAGATGTTATTTTGCTTTATAATTTGTTTATTAGCATAATAATAGAGATTGTTTATGCTATGTGGGAGTTTTCAGAATAATATTTTGTTTTGGAACCAAACTTTATATAATGAAATTGAATTAATGATGAATGCAAATAAAGATCATGGAAGATGATTACGTACTTCACGTA
>JAVXUL010094431.1:0-21479 GCA_035590515.1 Trichilia minutiflora | reverse complement strand
CTCGTGCACAATCTATCCACGAAGACATGCACGAACACTCTTGAGGGATTTACTATTATGCCCACAATGCTAAGGGATGGGTTTCACACCAACAATCTTCCATTTAATCAAAGTGACATGGTTTACTTCCGATGATTGAATATCATGTGCTCACATCCAATCATCATCATCATACTATAACTAAACCACACAAAATTTTAGTATGAACATTTTACATCTGTAAAATGGCGTCACAACCAAAATTAAGAACAAATCATTCGCACTTAAATTTCAAGGCGACTTACACACACTAAGTATCCGGTGTTACATAAATTCATTTTGATATCTTTATACGAATTTTTACATCCAAGATGATTTATTATAACCTTTGTTAATCTCGTTATAGTGGCTTCTATCTTTTATCCGATCAATGTAATTAAATCAGATAGAGTTGTATCATTATTTTATCAGGCGTCCTCGATACTCAACACATGATACCCTTCCGCATATTAACTACATATCTAGATCATTCTCAAATTCATAGTAGTTACATGCTCTCTGAACTTCTCCAGAGATAATCCTTTGGTCATAGGATCGGCTACCATCTCTTCCAAGGGAACATAGTCGATTTTAATTTCTCCTCTCTCCACTATATCCAAAATATAGTGATAACCTATATTAATGTGCTTTCCTTTAGAGCTATTTTCTACACTTTTAATTAAATAGATGGCAGACTTATTATCACAGAATATATCTACAGGTTCACTTGCTAAATCTATTTATAGATAGTCAATAAATCTTTTTATCCATGCAGTTGTGCTAACCGCTATACTACAAGATATATATTTTGCTTCCATGGTAGACTTGACAACACAACCTTGTTTCTTACTTAACCAAGAATTTGCTGTCCCACCATATAAAAATACATTGCCACTTGTTGATTTTCGATCATCCATGTCTCTTACAAAATTTGCATCACAATATCGAACAAGTTTTAAATCATGCAAACCAAAGCAAAGTTTTATACCTTTGGTTCCTCTTAGATATCTGATGATCTTTTTGACTGTTTACCAATGTTCTCTTCCTGGATTTGATTGATATCTACTTACCACTCTCACTGCATGTACTATATCTGATCTTGTACTAGTCATTGCATACATTAGACTCCCAATGGCTTGAGCATAAGGTACTCTTCGTATTTTTTCTAGTTCGATTGTATTTTAAGGATAAGACTCCTTACTCAAAATAGTTGACTTACATGTGGGTGTATTTATCGATTTATAATTCTCCATATTAAACCGTTTAAATATTTTCTCTAGATAACTTTCTTGATCTAGATATACCATCTTAAATTTTCTATCTCTGGTAATTTTAATTCTCAGAAAATAAGATGCTTTACCTATGTCTTTCATGTTAAACTTTATACCTATATATGATTTTGTTTTATTAATCATATCCATACTATTAGTGGCCAATAAAATATCATTCACATACAATGAGAGTACAGATATTTTATCTTGGCATCTCCAATTATAAACACAATGATCCAAAGAATTCATTTTATAATCCAAATCTAGGATTGCCTGATGGAATTTCAAATACCATTGTCTAGATGATTACTTAAGTTCATATAAAGACTTTTTCAATTTATAAACTTTATCTTTATGTCCTTTAACCAGAAAACCTTCTGGTTGTGATATATAAATATCTTCCTTTAATTCACCATTTAAAAATGCAATCTTCACATCCAATTGATGCAATTCAAGATCTCATCTTGCAATAATTGCCATAATAATTCAAATAGATGTGAATTTAGCAACTGGTGAACAAGTATCAACAAAGTCTATACCAGACTTTTAAGTATAGCCCTTAGCTACCAATCTAACCTTATATCTATCTAGACTTTCATCAGCCTTTAACTTTTTCTTTAATACTCATTTACAACCAATGGACTTTCTTTCCTTTGGTAAATTAACTAATTTTCAAACTTTATTCTTTTCAATAGATTTCAACTCATCTTCTATGGGTACTTGCCATTCTTTGGAATCAACCTGTCACATAGCATCACTATATGTTTTGGGATCATTACTTAATTAATTTTCTTCATCAATAGTTAATACATAATAATCTTTCAACCATTGAGAAGGTTTCCATTTTCCTTTACTCCCACTAATTTGCATATCTTTACTTAATTGTGTGGAAGTATTGGGATCATCAGTCTCTTCATTATTGGTAAGTTGTGATGAAGTAGTAAGGTTGTCATTTTTATTAAGAAGCTCAAGTTGTTGACCAGAGATTACTGTATCTATGGTTTCCATAAACACATCTCTACTTTCTATAAGACCGCTTTCAAGATGGTAAAATCGATAACTAATCCCATTTTCAACATAACCAATAAATTTACATTCCCATATTCTAGTACTAATTTTATTCCTTATCGGCTTAGGAATAAGAACATGGATTTTGCAACCCTAAACTTTCAACTTTGTTAAATCAAGTTTGGTTTCCATCTATAACTCATATGGAGTTAACAATTTAGCTTTTGTGTGAACTCTATTTAGAATATATATTGCTGTAGATAATACTTCTTCCCAAAAATATAAAGATATTTTTGAGTAAGACATCATCGATCTTTTCATATCTAATAGAGCTCGATTTCTTCTTTCTACTATACCATTTTGTTGTGAACTATAAGGCATTGTATAGATATACCTTATACTACTATTTTTTGTAGAAATCATCAAAAACTGCATATTCTCCACCTCGATTACTATTTAAAACATTGATCGACCTACCCAATTGAGTTTTCACTTCCTTTTTATATTCTTTGAATTTTTCCAAAGCTTCCAATTTATATTTTAGAAAATATACATGCCCATATTTAAAATAATCATTAATAAAAGTGATAAAATATTCCATACCTCTATATGTTTTTGTTCTCATAGGTCTACATAAATGCGAATGCACTACTTCAAATAAATCTCAGGATTTCCAATGATTCGAGAAAAGGTTTTCTCATCATTTTTCTTTTAATACATGATTCACACATATTAAAGTTATCCACATTCACTTAGGGAAGCATTTTTTTATTACATATTCTGAGAATTTTATTTATGTTTATGTGATCAAGTCTTAAATGTCAAGGTAAAGTATCATTAGAATTTAACACATAGATATAATTAGAAAAACAAGTTTTATTCATTGTAGAACCAATTGAATACATGTCATCAATTCTTTTCCCTCTTAACAATATTAGACCATTTTTCCTTATGGTCACAAATTCTGATTTAAATCTAATCTCAAATCCCTTTTTCTCTAAAACAGATACCGAGATTAGATTTTTTCTCATAGATGGAGCATATAACACATCTTTCAAAATAATGGTGGTGTCTATAGATCAGATTTTACAATCCTCTATTCCTTGAACATCAACATAGGTATTATTACTCATGTATAACCGATGTTCCTCTAGTGCCTTTTATTCAAAAGTAATAAATTGACTTTTGTCATTACTCATATGTCTAGTAGTACCCGAATCCATCCACCATTGATCTTGTGACTCAGCAATGAGTGCCTCTGAAACAGTCAAAACAATCTTTTTCTTGTTCTTGGTTTTATTTTTGCGTTTAGGATACTGAGTCTTGAAATGACTAGTATCCCCACATATGAAACACCCATTTTTCCTTTACTTTTTACTTTTTCATCCAGGTTTCCACGATCCTTTCTTTCGCTCAAAAGTTTTCTCTCTTGGCTTTCCTTCTTTACTTTGAGTATTTTCTACCATGAGAAGATTGTTGGAGTGATTCTCTTCCTTCCTTCTATTTATCCTGACCTCTTCAATCGTCAATATTGCTGGCAATGTTGTCATAGACAAATTAGTTTGTCTATATATTATTGAGGTCATAACATGATCCCATGCCTTTGGTAGACTATTTAGAAGGACCGACACTTGCATCTTATCAGATATTTCATGACTAGCATTGGAAAGATCTTTTGCCAATAGCTCCATCTTTATAATATGATCTATTATACTGTCATTCTCATTCATACGAAGGCTATTAAACTCAACTAATCTTAATTGTATATATGTATTAGATTTTGGCCCATATTTGCTATCTAATACATCAATAATTTTTTTAGCAGTATTATAACCTTCATATAAAGGAATCAAATCATCCTGCATATTACTAAGAATTATAACCTTAGTTAGTTCATTATCTTCTTCCCATTTATTTAAGACTGTAGAATCTGTGAGTTTTTTTTTTTAGTAATATATAATATTTTCTCATGTATTAATAAATAAGATATTCTTATTTTTCATATATTATAATTCATATTATTTAACCTCTCTACTTTTACTAACTCTGTAGTACTTTTACTAGCCATAATATATAAATAAATAAATAAATAAAGCTATGTAAATTTTAACTCATAATGGATTAGGTTACAATAACCTAATCTTATATTCGTTTAAATGTGACCACAAGTACAGCTTTTTAGGATTCTTTTCCTTTGCTCTGAAGCTGGAATAATCCGTTTTTCTTTAAATAACTGTCGATTATACATAGTCTCTGAAGCTTTAAGTATCCTTGTAAGTCGTAGTGGTCTTGATCCTCTAATTTGTCTCGAAATACTTATTTCTTGTACAAATAAATGAGGAATAGTAAAACTAATCATTCTTCGATGTGTTGGCAAGCCGAGATAGTTCAAGGCTGATATTTTTCGATGTTGTTTCCTTATGCTTCCATAAATTTCTGAATTTTGAGTCTTCAAATCAAAATTCTGAGGCTACAGATCAATCCAACATGCAGAAAAACCTTGGAGGACCAAATTTTGGTTTGATTGGAGTTGGTTTGGGCCTTGAACCAAGCTTGAGGAATTCTGTCAGTTCGACCAAACCGAAAATGGCACGAAACGGGCTCTCTAGTTAGATCGGATCGTTTGATGAATCGGATCTGGGCTAGACCGAGTTGGCTCAGAATGAACCGGGTCTTGATTAAACCAAACCAAATCGAACCAAGTTGCTTGAATCGGGTCTGAGTTAGTGTGAACTAAACCGAACTGAACTGAATCGAACCGAATCCTACCCGGTTAGACTTTCCCTGAATCGGATCGGACCTCCGACTAACTGACCAGCGCGTGGACTACATGCTCTCTGCTCATGGGCTCCACGTGTCGTCTACCTTTGGGCACGTGTGATGCAAGTGCCTGATGATTTTCTGGTTTTTGAATTTTCCGGCCATTTCTGACGTCGGTTTCCGGCAAAATAGGTACCATTGGATTCGTCTTGAAGAATAGAATACTTCTGGACCAAGAAACACGTCAAATGAACGTCAAATTTGATCGAAAAATGAAGAAAACGATTTTGTCTCTTTGGACTTCTTTCTCTACAAAACGAGGCACTGATACCACTGTGGAATAGCAATGATCCCCGTTGTGAGATTGGTGGTTGCATGTAGAGACATTCAAATACCCAAAAGCAAAATGATTCACTTTGAGAATTAAGAGTTTCACAATTCTCTCTCTAAGATATCTTGGCTTTTTGAATACAATAATCGATAACATTCTGCTTTTCACTACCTATTTATAATGTTCATAAATGGCAGTTATTATTTGGACAGTTGCATGGTAAAAGTTACACTTCTTCATTGCCACCATATGGAACCATTACAACCCTTACTTGCACCCTTTATGATGCAAGGTGTCTGTAGTATATGACCTTTGATCATGCTAACAGAACATACATGCCTATTTATAGGCAGAAAGCATCTAACTACTCTAATATAAGATAAGAACATAAAATAACTCTAACTCTATCACTATCATAGACAACTAGATATTCTTAACATACGACAAGTCTTCTGACTAGAATAAGATAACTATAAATACAATAAAAAGAGTTTGATTCCTATTTGAAAACTAACTCTAACATGATCAATTGTGTTCTTGCAGTTCTACTCATGAGGACGATATTCCATATGAGTCATCTATCCATTCCATCCTAAGACTTTCAACCAAATTTCATCTAGAGTAAAGCATCCTTAGGTGATTGAACCTGGCTGAGCTTTGACAGGCTTTGGCTTTTGCCTGACTTTGTTGGGTAACATTTGTTCTATGTCAATAAAATGGTACTTAACTAGAGTTTGTGCCACCTGAGCAGGGTGGAGCCTGGAGGGGGTATTCTGGATACAGTCCTATGCTGTAGCATTTTGCATAAAGTGTCTGCTTTCAAGATTCAAACTTGCCAATCCTAGGTTTTTTCTATTATACAAGGCAATAGTCCCTAGATGTGATAATATATGAACACAAAATTTCTTGTACCTTAGTTTTGTATGATTACTGCCCTGTGGTTGTAGCTGATTGTCTGATCATGCAGTGGTTTTATTATTGTTATTGTAATGTAAAATGTGTTATGGATAAATTCATTGTTTATATAGCTGCAAATACTTAGAAGTTGTGAAACAAAGATTTCCTGTTGAAACTATCTTAACTCTTCTGTCTTATAGTGTTACAAAATGCTTTTTTATCCATCCCACATTTTGTGCCTCTAAGGGCCAAACTTCTGCATGCCCTTGGGGCTGCTATTAGTTTGCTCAGCCTTAACCTAGAATCTTAAGTTTCTTCTTCATGCGCAGAAAATAACTAGAACTGATTGCTTTTTCATGCATAGAGAACTTTAAATAGCAGTTGTTAAGGAGTTTGTAGACCTTTATGGGTACTCCTTTACTTCTTTTGGCTCTAAAATTACCGAACTCAAGTTTGTGTATCATCTAGTACTGGTAGTTTTGTTTGGATCATTTATACCAAGCTATTGATCTTCCCATTTCTTACTCCATATTATATTTGGTTTACCAAGCTATTGATCTTCCCATTTCTTACTCCATATTATATTTGGTTTTCATTTTATTCCTTTTGTACTGCATGTCCATCTGATTTATGATAGCAGATGTTTAATGAATTTAAGTACAATGTTGAAACTGGATTTGGCATAAGGTCTAAGTTTTATTTATTATGTGTGTATACTATATGAACTTGATGATTACCTACTACATTATGCTTCACATGGCTAACTAGTTAGTACTGAAATAAAAGTTTTGCTATTCTGAACATTTGGGTGGCTAATCTACATTAACTTGATCTAAATTCATGTACCTGGAGGCGCTTAATGTTTTAACAGGGTAATCACGACATCTCTTCAATTTAAGCTATCCGATTAAATTTTGCTAAAATTACAACTATTTTAGCAGATGAATAGTTAATAGATAGCACTGTGTTTTATGAGCTGTGGTCATATTTATGAATAATATTCTTGAAGTATAAATGAAACACTATTCATTTCTAGGTGCATTCAATGAAGTTACTCCATCTTGCATGGAACATAAAAAAATCACTTATATAAGAACATTGTTTATCTCAGATTAGTGGCCTCTCAAAGTGTATCTCTGTTATAGCTTGAATTGTTGTCAACATGGAATTTCTTACATGTTGTTATCAAAATTCTTAGAAATTATTGTGAATATCTGTTGATAAATTTTAAAGTAAATTTATCAATAAACTATCATATTATAATCATTGAAAATGCCACTTAAAATTGAAATGAGCACTCTAGCTGCTAATATTCCATTGACTAGTGGATGGTGTTATGTCCTTCATGGGCAATCTTTGCTCCTTGACTCTTACTTTTGAGCTTTGATAAAAGTTGTAAGAATCAGATTTTCCTTAACCTTTTTAGATTCTCATCATGAATGATTAGTCTTATAGTCATCAATCTATGCTAGCCAATCTGGCACTGACGAAATGTTTGAATTGATATGCTTTTGACAGAAATTATTGTGGATAATGGTAAATCAACTCCCATCAGTACACTGCTTAATGTAGGTCCCTTTTCTTGTGAATATTCTCAAGAAGAGGTCCTAAATGCTCAATGGAATAATGGAGCTTCACTTTATATCTTGTTTAACCGTAGTCTTCTGATTCTTACTGATACTTGAATGGTTCCAGGAAAGGAGGCAGGGACCTGATTTAATGCACTTTAGAATCATGGGGGCAGACATATTTGTCATTTCACTTTTCTGTAGAAAACATGTGGTACAGTGATTAAACAGAGATAAACTCTGTGAACTATTGAACGCCATTGCCCCAAGAGTAACAGATAGATGCCAGAATCTCTCAATTAGAAAAATCTGTTTTGACCTTGTTTTTCCATAGTAGATTTTTTCATTTGTGCAGATGCGGACAAATGTCAAGCTAAAACAAAAATGATTAGTTACTCTGATAATGGTTCACCCACCAAGCAAAAAATTAGAGAATCATGGAAATTATGTACCATTATGGTAAAAATTTCATGAATTTTTTAAGAATTAAAGAACTGATAAATTAGATTTCAGTGACTTAATACTGTGAGGGTGCTTGAGTTTCAATCTTATGCCTTGCTGAAGGAATAGAAAATTGGAGAAGGAAACTATTAAACTGATATAATCCATCTTTGTTTTTAATTGACTCCAAGGGTATAAATTTGAAATTTTTGTTGTAATTATTGTAGTTTCTAGTTTTTATCAAACTTATTTTGTTGTTTCACAATGTAAGCAGTAACATTTATGAATTTCTATTTTCTTTCCTTGTAAATAACTTTTGAACTTTCTAGGTTACAATTTCAGTTGTCCTGATAATAAATTGATCTTGATGAAATTATGCATACTAATCTGGCAAAGGAACTTATTTTCTGCGACGTTTCTTTGTTCTATCCTTCAGAAAAAGATGTTTCTAGATTTTATATTATATTTACTTTCTTCTCAGTGCTCATGTTTTGGTTGTGGCTTTAAACCGGGTGGTTTGTCATTTGTTTGACCTGATAAAAATGAGGACATGATGGGAAACTATTGGGGTCTGATAATGCACCAATTAAAAAGGATGGCTTTTGACAGGAGTGTAAGTGGGTAGAATGCTTTGTGTTCCTGTACATGGTGTGTTGACTCTGGGAGGGGTGACTGAAGAATTCTTTGGCATTTAGAAAATATTGCACACATTGTTTTTGTAAAATCACTGCAGTACAGTTTCATGTTGTTATAAGGCACGGTTATATTGGCCAGGCGTCGGCGACAGCAAAAAAGTGGGTTAACTTCCTTCTGATTGTTAAGGTAAGTCCATGATATATCTAGTTTGTGACTTGCATTTATTTAAGAGAAAGTTTTATGTTCCATTTTTCTTCTTCCTCCTGTTTCCTTGCTTCAGAACTTGATTTAATATAAAGGTGCCCATGCATCCGTCTTGGGTTTTCTTAGTATTTTATTTGTCAGAGAGAAGAATTAGTCTTCCTACACAAATCACTAATATACATCTTTCTTCGGCTATTTTCATTCATTGTCTTCTACAAGTCTAACTAATAATTCATATCCAAAATATCTAACCTATATTCTAAAAACAAAATTCTGGCTATTCCTGCAGCTCCTCATTACACTTACAATCTTTAAGAAGGCACGGGAATGTGGTACTTCCAGTAGCAGTTGTAGCTAGGGAATCTACCATGCATGTTGTAAGGCCCATTTTTTTCTTTTTTTCCTTTATTTAGTACTAAAATATGGCTGGTATCATGAATAAGTTACTGCCTTTTGAAATATTCTTTGGCCAGGAGCAAGTATTGCCAAAGGGTCATAAGTAGATTTTCTCTGAACAAAAGCTTCCCATCGTGGGCCAAAGTGGGATTTCCACTCTTCCTGTGTAGTATAGTGTGGTAGATATTGCTTCACTCCGAGTTGCACTGTTTCACAGTATTCTAGAATTCTTTTATTCTGAGTTAAGATGTGTTCTAAGCCATCAGTTCCAGTGGAAGAGGGAACTGCAGATGAAAGAAATGCCACCAGGTAGAAAATATCTTCCTCTGGAAGAACAACAGAAGTTTTGTTGTCCCACCTGAAATCAGGATTGATAAATTTATCGGTCAACAAACATTATGACAATTCACTGAGATTAATTAGTTAATTCTACCAATTGTTACTTTGATTTGTTGAGTGGGTAGATGAGGATGGGGCCATCGCTTGTGTCTGTAAGGATATTGCCAAACACTTCCCAGGCAAAATCATGTATTTTGCTTTTGGGGACTAGAAGATTGAGCCATGGGTGAGGAACTTCCCACAAGCCCTTTAACCGCAGCTTCTTCTCGGACACGTGAACCCTGTCCAAGAATTGTAGGTATGAAACTTCTGTTACGAAAAGTGTTGATGGGATGAAGTGAAGTAGAGACAATGAGTTCTCAACTTCCTGCAGAGATTAAGCAAACATATTTATTAGTCCTTTTTATTTTTCTGTTATTAGTTTGCGTGTGTATACAATATGAATTATGATTCATTTCTTTAATTGAACAAATCTACCAGATTGTGGGCCATCACACCGCACCTGATTTACTAAATCCATCTCATCCCTGTTGATGTATTTGGCTAATTCTAGGCAGTAGAGAGTTCTTCCATCTGACTTGAAGTGGCCAGCTTGTACTGGGTCTTGTGGGTTGAAAGATGATCTCCAATTATTTAGGAGACCAGTCCTGTTTACTATTACAAACCCTTCTACATAATCAAAGGTGTTTTTTACAGATATCAGATACTCCTGATCTCTGGCAAATGAAGCAAAATCAGAGTATAGCACTCTGATCCATTTCACCTGTTCAATATGGAGAATAGAGTTAAACAAGGATTGGTATTTTCTACTTTACCAGAGATCTCCTTGGCGAATGAATCCATAACCTTGAAGAGAATAGCTTTTACCTTATGAGGTGCCCTTTCCAGAGATATCCTAGCCCGGGTTATGATGCCAAACTGTCCTAGTCCTCCGAGAACACTGTGAAAGAGGTCACTATTCTGCTTTGCTGAACAATTTATAATCTCTCCTTTTCCTGCTTTCAGTTTCAATCCAATTTAAGTAAGGATTGATGCTATGCATGAATTTTTTTTTTAAATTCTGGAAAACTAAATTATATCAATGGTCCAGTATTTTCATGAAGCCAACGTCAAGTAACAACATACATAATGAGTAAATTTGGCAACTTGTTTCATTATCAAATAAATAAATAAATCAGATAAGATACTCCTATTTCTCGTTCATTCTTCATCACGTGACAACATCTTGATTTGGTCATGCAACTTTTAACATATAATAAATTTTTTCCTCTCACTAATGCCTCGACCTACCTGTGACAACCTCCAGCTGATGAACATTACTTATCTGGGGGCCATGTCGAAAGGACTGCCCACTAATCCCAGCATTTGACAGGGTACCACCAACTGTTAAATGTAGGTAGTCTGTCCAAGATTTTGGTGCTAACCCAAATTTCAGACTTTCATGCAGGATATTTATCCATAGTTCACCACCAGAGACATCCACATAGGGAGATTTTCCCACATAAACTTGCATTTTTGGGCCTTGGAGAGATTCCATGTTGATGACAACTCCTAGATGGGCTTGTGCCTGGCCCTGAAGTGAATGGGCATGGCCTCTAGCAGCAACTGTGAGAACTGAATGAGGACCCATCTCCCAGATATGCTTTATAGTCATGGCAATGTCAGAAACGGAGTTCGGGTGTAGTACTGCTAAAGGAAGGAACTGATACCTATTACCAAAATCCTTGGCTGCATAATGAACGTCGTTAAAATTGAAATGCCCACCAAGGGTGAGTGTTGTTAAAGAGTAAGGTGTACTGGAAAAACAAAGTTTCATTTTAACAGATATGCATGTTAGGAAGAAGATCATGAAGCTTCTTAGGAAAAGCATGTTCTTTTGTCCGAGAAAGCTAAGAGCTGGGTATTTCATTTCTTTGTTGGAGGAGATGACAGAGTTAGAGGTTGAAGATGTTTAGTCTTGCAGCTGCAGTTTTCTCTGAGAAAAGCAGGATAGGTGTAGGAGAGCCAAGGAAGTGAAGGTTTTAGGAGGGAATTTAAAGGCGAAGATTTTGGTGGCTGTCAACCTATAGTCAGTTGAGAGAATCCGTATGAAGACTGCCTACTTGGATGGAAGAGTTTTAGGATTTTCTTTTCATTCTCCTTTTGGGCTCTTCTGTTTTTTGTTTTTTTTTTTCATAACGGAAACATCACACATATGCCGAGTTGAATGTGAAAGTCACGAGAAAAAAAGATTCGTGAAATCTTTGCCCTTTTTCCAACAGTTGCAAACACAAACCCGCCTTTTCCACCCAAGACAGAAAATTCTTCAAATTTTCTCATCAACCATGTTGATACTTTTCCCATTACAATAAAAAACAGAGGGTTTGCAAAAAATCGTATTTAAGAATGATAATTTTAGTTACTATGCTATGATAATTCATGAATTCAATATATGATTAAATAAATTTGAATTTAAAAATTTTAACACAAATAATAATTGGATCATATTTATGTTACATAATTAATCTTCATATTGAATTTAAATTTGATATTTTAAATTCATTTATCCATTTAAAATATGATTAAAATATAATTAATTAAATAAATTATTAATACGAGAATTATTCGTGAATCCTTCTCACGATCAACGAGAAATAACTTAATTGGTGAGATATGAGGATGATATAGTTGTTATTAAACGAAGATTTTTTTCACCGAAGAAGGACTGAAAGTGTGACTGTTTCCGACAAGGTTCTACATCCTAAACCTGCAAAGACAACAAACACCTATAGAGTGACATCGAGAGGGGTTCCCGACAGAAAAACTCTGATGCCTAAGTCAAAAAAATTGTGGATAAGTCAAAAATATTGTGGAAGAAAAAGAAAATAGACTTTCGCCCAAAGCAACAAAGAGAAAACTGAAAATGGCTTAAAATTGAAAAAAAGTGTGTCGAATGTATACCCCAAGGTTATTAAACGGAAAATGGTTATGAAAGATGATAATCAGGCTTCCTTTTTCTCTCTCCGATTCTATCAGCGTGTGATCGAAGTGCAAACATACGGTGAGGTTCCAACTAAAAATTCAAAATCCGACAGAGAGTCCCAAAATCCGAGAGAGCCAATTCAAAAAAAAAGATCCCTTTCTGTTGAAAAAAGTTGCCTTATATAGTGTCTCCCCCCTGAACAGTGACTTAGTATGGGAGAATGAAAAGGATGTGACGTCTGACATGGAACAGTGTGTAGTCAAATTTCATTAATGACGCTGACACATCTGTAGAAGTATAGGCCTGACACCGTCCCATCACCTAAAAAAATAGTTAGAGGATGGAACGGGTGCATTTAAGGGGCCAACTATCAGCAACCATTTTCATTTTTGATATGAAGGAGAGATCACATATCTGCTGATACTTCTGGGTAGGAATTCCCATCCTGATCAGGGATTGCCTGCAAATTCCTCTAAAAATCTATCTTTGATTTTTCTCTTTCTGATTCTATCAACGTGTGATCGAAGTGCAAACTTTCGGTGAGGTTCCAACCAAAAATTCAAAATCCAAGAAAGCCAGTCTGAAAAAAAGGTCCCTTTCCTGTTGAAAAAAGTTGTCTTATATAGTGTCTCCCCCCTGAACAGTGGCTTAGCATCGGAGAATGGGAAGGATATGACGTTTGACATAGAATAGTGTGCAATCAAATTTCATTAATGACGCTGACACATCTATAGAAGTATAGGTCGGACACCGTCCCATCACCTAAAAAATGATCAAAAGATGGGACGGGTGCATTTAAGGGACTAATTGTCAGCAATCATTCCTATTTTTGATATGAAGGAGAGGGCACATATCTATTGATACTTCTATGTAGGAATTCTCGTCCTGATCAAGGATTGCTTGCAAATTTCTTTGAGAATCTATCTAGGTCTCTAGGGAGACAACTTATCTCAATTGATGTTGTTGGATGCTTGAGGCGTGTTGTGGATGACCGGGTCATGCCTGAGAAGGAGCTTCAGTCTTTTGGCGCCTGAGACGGTGAGAATCCTAAGGCGCCATTAATTCTCCTGGGATGTTGATTACCTGGGGTGAAACTCACTAGGGCTATGAAATCCTTGAGAAGAGAGATTCTAGGGGCAGAATTTGCCCGGGGTTGTGTATTCCCTGAGCAGAAAAATACCTGGTACGAGGTGTATCCGACACGGAGCTGCGTAGGATTACCCTTGATCACCTGCATGTGCCTTGTTGACAGGGCATCCACATGTCACCCCTATATTTTTTTCCAAATATCCAGTCCTTCAGTTTTTGGTGTGAGACCAGTAAGGCTTATGCCAGAAAATTATGCCTTAGATGATCCATCCCAAGAAAGAAATACCAACTCAGGTGAGTCTAATTGTCTGGTGGAGTGATCAATCACTGAGGCCATTGGCGTGGCACAGAAACTTCATGGTCCTTGAGGCAATTATCGTGTCGCGGAAACTTTACGGTCCCTGAGATCCCTTCTCTTTCTTCTAACAAAGTCGTTACATTGTTAATGATGTGTCTTGCCTGGGTCTTTGTTTTATTTTCATCAATTACCCCTGTCAAAAGTCGCATTATACTTGTCAACAACTGTCCCTGAGAAGGCGACTCTTCAGGTACTGAACGATTTTTGAATGCTTGGCTGGGGATGTGCCACGTGTTGAAGTACTGTTGGGGGGATTTGACGGTTCCTCGATCCTTATGGGAGCATTTATAGTCAGGGACACATGACGACTGCCTGTCCGTTTAGATCAACGGTTAGGATCACCTCTCTCCATCTATAAATACCCCCATTTTCTCCTGTTATTTTCACAAAATATTCATCTTCTTTGATTTTTTCTGTTTTTAAAACCTCTCTTTGCTTCCTGCTCTCACTATTATTTATCCTTTTCTCACACTTTTTGCTAAAAACTCTTCACAAGAGATGGCCGATGAAAGAAGTTCAAGAGATACTGCTCCCTGGAAGGAGTCTACCCATGCTACAACCCCTACCCATGAGAGGGGGGAGGATGGGAGGAACATCATCAGGCAAGCCCAGTCTAGGGGACCCAATGAAGCAAATTGGTTTTCCTCGACCATCATTGAGGCAGACTTGGAGACTTACTACCAAATATACAACATCCCTAAGAACATTCGACTTAGGGTCCCCAGGATAAAAGAAATCTCGAGTGCCCGAGAATTAGGGGAGGTCGCTTTCAATGAAGAGCACTTGTTGCTGGGGGTTCAGTTTTCCCTCTAGCCATACTTTATGCGGATGTTCGAGGCTTTTGGCATTCCCCCTACCAACTGACCCTGAACAACTTGAGGGTTTTGGGGGGCCTGTTTATATTTAAAGCTGAAGCGAAATCCTCTACCCCCACCCCGGATAAGGTGCCGTATTTTTACACTCTCAAGAAAAATATCAGCCAGTATTCGGGGTGGTTCTATCTGTAAATCCGCCCAGGATTCCAACTGAAGCTAAAGGAGAGTCCTTCCTATAACAATGACTGGAAGGATCGTTGGTTTATGATCAGCGGTAACTGGGCGGGATCTCTTCAGGTGGCTATTTATACAACTTTTCAGGAGCCAGGTATAACAAGCTGAAAAATCCAAAAAAAATTTGCTTATCGAAAGAAAAAAATTTTAACTGACCTCTTTTTGTGCCGAAATCAGCAGGGAACAACCGAGGATTTCGATTGACGTGGCCAACAAGGTGGAGTCCTTGGTTCCTGGTAATGTCAAAGCACTTTTGAGCACAGATGCTCAGGTAAAATTTGGACTAGTGCTGAAAGCGACGACCAGAAATGAGTTGACAAAAATCAGAACTCATATGAACAAAGGTAGAAAACCCTTTGATGCATGTAGCTGGGTAAATCTCCTCCCTTTTCTGAAATTTTTTAATTTCTTTACCTATCTTTGTGCAACTGTAGGTATAAAGAGTACTGCAATAGACAGGAAACAGAAAACAACCAATGTGTTGTTGGAGTTGCTTTCAAGGCAGGGTCTAAAGCGGGTGAAGCCGACTGACCTCAAACAGAAGACACCGGTTGATAAGGGTAAAGGGCCTATAAAGGGAGATGCAAAAAGAACCCATGAGAAGGGGGGTAAAAAGACAAAAAAACCCAAATAGAAGAGTATCTCCTTCAAGGAGCTACCCAAGGACGAGTCGGAGAAGCACCCCTCCAAGACTAGCTCGTCCCAGGTAAAAGACAAGGGCAAGAGGCCCTTGGAGGAAGGTCAGAAAAAGGCAAGGAAGAAGGGAAAGAAAATCGTTTTTCTTCCTCGTCCCGTAGATTCTGCACCCAAAACTGTCCCAGTGGTTGAGGATGGCACTGCAGCCAACCAGGTCTCCAGATAGGATATAGGAGGGACAGTTGGCCCCAGGGAAACCCAGGAGGCTGGGGTAAGTGAAGGCCTGGAGCGGGGGTAGGAGGACCCACCTCTCTTTAAAATTGACGACCCCTTTCTCCCGAGGACTGAGGCAACGGGGGATTCGGATGCCATGGAGATGGAAGATTTGCCTTAAGACAAGAGGGAAACTTTTGGGCATCTGTTTTCTCTGTTGAATTGGGACAGGGAAGCAGTTTCTCATGGAGAAAACAAGGAGATTGGAAACATGTCCCTGATGAAGCGCTAGAATCTATGAGCTTTCACGCCCACCGGGTGATTATTATCCTTGTTTTAAAAATCTAAGTTCTAGTTAGTAACCTTTTTTAATAATTGTCTGATCAGTGTCTTTCTTATGCAGAATGCCTTCATCTGGGACATGTTCTCTAGAGACTTCTAAGATGCTATCCAGGTCAGACAAAGGGCTTTTGATATAGTAAAAAAACTAGAGAAGAAAGCTCAGGAAGCCATATCCTTAGCCTGGAAGAGCGCCTCCAATGAGAGGGAGGAGCTGATGGCCAAGATCACTGGCCTGGAGGAGGAGAAGTCTCAGCTTCTCTCGGAGAAATCCGAATGGGTCCAAGAGGAGTGGGCCTACAAAGAAAGGTTGTTTAAGATTGAGGCCTTGGTCCCAGTGCTGGAGAAAGAGAAGGCAGAAGTTGAGAAGACCAGGCAGACAGTCAAAGGTCAATTCAAGAAAGTGAATAACATCTGTCGGGCTATGAGAGATGAGAACGTCAATCTGAAAGAACATAACTCCAAGATCGTCATCCATTATAAAGAAATAGAAGGGAGACTCGAGGGTGCCCGGGAAGAGTGCAAGTCCCTGAAGGAAACGAACAGAACCTTGCAGCACTGCATCGATGAGCAGTCTCAAGAGTTACGGGCAGTACCCTCCGAACTCGAGGCCCAGTATGACGCAGGAGTAAATATGGGCATTGATCTGACCAGACGCCTTTTTCTCCAAGAGTAACTGTAGTTAGATCTGAGGTGGCTCTTCGATCAATTGGGCTAGGACATCTTAGGGCCTTCAGGGACAGCTGTTGCAGAGGGGCTCCCTGAGACGTTGACCCAAGAAACAATAGAGGCTGCTGAAGAAGAAGACCCGACTGATGAGGAGAAAGAGACGCCCACTCCGCAGGAAAATCCAGAGGAAGTTATCTCTGCCCCCTCCTAAGGCCAAGGAAATAGAAATGTTGCCCTTACACCCCATGTCGAAGATCAGGTGGTGGATTTACCAGAGTAAAGAAAGGGGACTCTCTAGTATGTTTTTAGGACTTAGAATATTTTTGTAGGATTCTATAAATTTCCTCGACTCTACTGCATCTGTATCTTTTCTTCCTTATTGTATATATAGGTGATACATGTACACTTTTATTTATTTTAATGAAGAGATACACACTGAAATTCTATACTTCGCAAGCTTCCTTTTTCTTCTCTTCTTTATAAAATGATTGTAGATTCTTCGGGGTCAGGTGTCCTTTCGAAATAGGGAGGGGACATTGGTAGAGATCTTTGAAGGTCTTCAATATACCTGACCTGATTAGGGTTTACTACGCCTTAGTACGAACTAGGATTTAATCACACAGGATGTCCTATTGGGCCTAAGGGCTTATGATACCTGAGGCAGATAGGCCTTCAACACACCTTACTCGGTCAGAATTTACTATACCTTAGTATAAACTAGGACTTAATCACAAAGGATGCCTGATTGAGCCTAAGGGCTTATGATACCTGTGCCGGATAGGCCTTCAACATACCTTATTCGGCTAGGGTTTACTACGTCTTAGTACGAACCAGGACTTAATCACACATGATGCCTGATTAGGCCTAAGGGCTTATGATACCTGGGGCAGATAGGCCTTTAACATACCTTACCTGATCAGGGTTTACTATACCTTAGTACGAACCAGGACTTAATCATATAGGATGCCTGATTGGACCTAAGGGCTTATGATACCTGGGACGGATAGGCCTTCAACACACCTTACTCGATTAGGGTTTACTACTCTTTAGTACAAACCAGGATTTAATCATAAAGGATGCATGATTGGGCCTAAGTGCTTATGATACTTGGGGCGAATAGGCCTTCAACATACCTTACCCAGCTAGAGTTTACTACGCCTTAGTACGAACCAAGACTTAATCACACAGGATGCCTGATTGGGCCTAAGGGCTTATGATACCTGGGACGGATAAACCTTTAACATGCCTTACCCGATCAGGGTTTACTACATCTTAGTACAAACCAAGACTTAATCATGTAGAATGCCTGATTGGGCCTAAGGGCTTATGATATCTAGGGTGGATAAGTTTTCAACATACCGTACCCGATCAGGATTTACTACGTCTTAATACGAACCAGGACTTAACCACGCAGGATGCCTGATTGGGCCTAAGAGCTTATGATACCTGGGACGGATAGGCCTTCAATATACCTTACTCGATCAGGGTTTACTACGCCTTAGTACGAACCAGGACTTAATAACACAGGATGTCTGATTGGGCCTAAGGGCTTATGATACCTGGGAAGGATAGGCCTTTACATACATAACTAAGTGTTAAGGGATTTTAGGGCTTAAAGCTAACCTTAACCTTAGATTTACACAATAAATGAAGTAAGGAGATGCTAAGAAGAATACTTGAACACTTCATTTTTATTCATAAGGAAAATGAATTTCACAATTGAGTGCTACAAGCTTCGACTGACCAACCTGAGGAAGAATTCTCTCAGGGGTAATATTTCTTTAGCATCTCTGCGTGCTAGGCTTTACTCAAGACGCCGCCATCTGGTCGAGCCAATTTGTATATTCCTGACCTGACTACCTCGACTACTTGATATGGTCTTTCCCAATTAGCTCCCAGGGATCCTTTCGATGCTACTCGGGTGTTGAGGGTGATTCCTCTTAGAACGAGATCACCTTCCTTGAAAGAACAGGATTGTACCCTTTGATTATAAGAATGGGATACCTATTGTTGGTGGACAACTGTCCTGATTAGAGCACGATCCCTGGCTTCCTCTCAAAATTCTGACTCAAGGAGCATTACTTGCTCATTCTCTTTTTCACTGTAATAAGAGGTTCAGAAAGTGGGGATGTCCATTTCGGTTGGGACCACTGCTTCAAACTCATAGGCTAGAAAATAAGGAGTTTCCCCTGTGGTCGCCTTTGCGGTGGTCCGATAGGCCCACAAAATTTCTGGGAGTTCATCTGCCCAAGCTTTTTTTCTCTCACCTAGCTTCTTCTTAAGCAATTTTTTTATGGTCTTGTTGACTGCCTCAACTTGACCATTGGCCTTTGGATGAGTTGAGGATGTTAGCCTTAGATTAATATTTCAATCGCTGTAGAATTTCTTCATTTTCTTATTATCGAACTGCTTCCCGTTGTTGGCGATGATGACGTTGGGGACGTCATATCGATAGAGAATGTTCTTACGGATGAAGGTGATGGTGTTCTTCTCAGTGATCTTGAACAAAGGTTTCGCTTCTACCCATTTGGTGAAGTACTCAATGGCCACAATGACGTACTTGGCTTGTGCCCTACTGGTAGGAAAGGGTCCTATCAGGTATAGTCCCTATTGTACGAAAGGCCAAAGGCTCAACAGGGTGGTTAGATTTTTTGGAGGTTATCGGGGGATGTTTGCATATACCTGACAAGCGTGGCACAACTGCACCAGCTAGTGGGCATCTTCGCTCACGGATGGCCAGTAATACCCCTGCCTAAGCACTCGATGGACAAGACTCCTGCTTCCACTGTGATTGCCACAAGTTCCCTGGTGCATCTCGTCTAGCACCCTTCTTGTTTCCTATGGTCTTAGTCATCTTAGGTAAGGGGTGCTTATTCCTCTTTTGTATAAAATGTCTTCTATTACAGTGAACCTGGAAACCTTCCTCCAGACTCGGAGAGCTTCATTCTTGTTAGGTGGTAGGGTGCCTTTGTTGACGTACCTTAGTATTGGTTCCATCCATGCAACGGGCTCCTCCTGTGTTGCCAAGACATTGCTGCGCTCAGGGGGAGAGGTGCTCTTTCGTCCCAGGGTTTCCATAGGAATTGTCGTAGGGATATTCTCGGTGAGAGAAGAGGCGAGCTTCCATAAAGCATCTGCCAGAATGTTCTCAGATCGGAGAATCTTTTGCATCTCTACCTTCTCAAATTAATTGATCAAATGCTGCGCTTTTGATAGATAAGCTTTCATGTATTCCTCGCGAGCTTGATATGATCCATTTAAGTGATTCACAAGAAGTTGTGAATCACTATTTACAACGAGTTTACGAACCCCAATCTCTTGGGCTATTCTCAATCCTGCCAACAAAGCTTCATATTTCGCTTTATTGTTAGTTATATGAAAAAGAAACCTTAAAGCATACCTGACCTCCTCTTTCTCTGACCTGATCAGTATGATACCTGTGCCTCCTCCACCCTGGTTGGCTGACCCATCCATCTATAGATACCATGTGAAAGACTCCTCCTGCTCGGGATGATTTACCTCCATCACTTCAGGTTGATCAGAGGGTTGAGATATGGCCAGTGTTTCTGCAACAATCTGCTCAGCTATAAAATTCGAAAGAGCTTGCCCTTTTATTACCTTGCAAGGTTAAAATTTGATGTCGAATTTGCTGAGTTCGACTACCCACTTGACCAGTCTTTCTGATAGGTCAGATCGATGGAGAATTTGCTGCAGTGGTTGGTTGGTCAGCACCACTATTATATAAGCTTGAAAATAAGGTCGTAATTTCTTGGTTGCTATAACATGAGCCAAGGATAGCTTCTCTGAAGCTGAGTACCTCGTCTCAGCATCTACTAGGGCCTTGCTAGTGTAATAAATAGGCCTTTGGACTTGCTGGGAATCTTCTTTCACTAATACTGAGCTGATTGCTTGTTCACTGACAGTCAGGTAAAGATAAAGCGTTTCCTTTGGCGAGGGACTAATCAGCTACGGGGCAAAACCTAAATAATCCTTAAGTTACTTAAATGATCTTTCGTATTTTTCATCCCATGCCATTCCTTTGCCTTTTCTTATAGCCTTGAAAAAAGGGTAACACTTGTCAGTGAACCGAGAAATGAATCGTCTCAAAGCCGCCAATCTTTCCGTCAGACTTTGTAGCTCCTTCAATGTGCTGGGATTTTTCAAGTTCAAGATGTCTTGTATCTTCTGGAGGTTAGCCTCGATGCTTCTTTCACTAACCATAAAGCCTAGAAATTTTCCTGACCTGACTCCAAAGGCACACTTCTCAGGGTTTAGCTTCAATTGATATTTTCTGA